>JAKJMR010000167.1:1386946-1398631 GCA_024449315.1 Daboia siamensis | reverse complement strand
GTTGGAAGGGACCTTGGAGGTCATCTAGTCCAACCCCCTGCTCAGGCAGGAAACCTTACACCATTTCAGACAAATGGCTGTCCAGTCTCTTCTTAAAAGCTTCCAGTGTTGGAGCATTCACAGCTTCTGGAGGCAGGTAGTTCCACTGGTTAATTGTTCTCACTGTCAGGAAGTTTCTCCTTAGTTCTAGGTTGCTTCTCTCCTTGACTAGAAGACCTTCAAGGTCCCTTCCAACTCTCTTGTTCTGTCTTCCGAATCTCTCCCTCCCCCCCTGCCAGTTATCAAATCCCCGAGCCTCCCACCCCTGCCCCAGAGGGTTCCCCCCCGCCCGCCCCCCACATACAGGGAAGCCAACCCATCCGCTTCCCCCCACCCCCCACCCGCAGATTCCCAAGCAGGGCTCCTCCCGGCGCTAGGACCCAGCGGAAAGGGCGGCGGGGCGCTGCATGCAGCTTACTCCTCCTAGTCTTCTTCCATTCAGGAAAATTAAGAATTGGAAAAAAAAAACCCGGCTCGGAACGGGCTGGGACCGCGCGGGGCAAGGAAAGCGGGGCTGGTGTGTCCCCCCCCCCTCCCCGCAAGGTCACCTCTTTGGGGAGGACGGGGGGAGGCTGCGCTGCACGGCCTGGCGGGGTTTTTTTTGGGGGGGGGGGCTGCAAAAATACAAACAACCCCCCCCCCCCAAAAAAAAACAAACCCCCCAAAACCCCAAAACTTTTCCTTCCTTTCCCGCTGATCCGAGTCGCGTTGTGTTGCTTAGCTGCCTTCCCTTCCCCGGATCCAGCCTCGGTGTCAGAGAGAGAGTCAGAACTAATTATGCAAGTTAATTAAGGTGAGGCACATGTATTTAATTCTGCATAATCGGTTCTTCTCCTGGCATTTGAGGTTTGGGTAGGTGGATTTTAAACATAAAAATATTCCAGTGGTGTGATGGGCGGGGGGTGGTGTTGCAGAGTGCAGCAAACAGTTTAATAGCAGTTGGCCCGCTCATCCCAACTGCCCAGGAAATAGGAATAGTCCCCTGGCTGCAAAGGTGAAGGGTTTAGCCGCCGTCCTTGCATGCTTATGTCTTAATTTCCACCGATGTTCTTTTTCTTTTTTTTTTTGGAAACTCTTATTCCCTTGCAGTATTTCTCCCAGACTTGGCCTATGGGCAGTAAAAGATTCCCCCCCCACCCTTCTGTTTTGCTGCAAAATTAAAAGGAAACTAGCAGACATGCTGGATGCCCCTGGTGCTAAATCTCCAGAAGCCTTTGGCTTCCAATTTCTAAGATGTATATAATCAATCAGAATAGAGCTAGAAGGGGCCTTGGAGGTCTTCTAGTCCAGCCCCCTGCTCAAGCAGGAGACCCTATGCCATTCCAGACAGATGGCTGTCCAGTCTCTTCTTAAAAGCCTCCAGTGATGAAGCACCCACAACTTCTGGAGAAAAGCAATGGCGCTGATTAATTGTTTTCACTTGTCAGGAAATTTCTCCTGAGTTCTAAGTTGAATCTCTCCTTGATTAGTTTCCATCCGTTGCCTCTTGTCCTGCCCTCAGGTCCTTTGGAAAACAGGAAAATACGGTACAGTTGTACGGTACAGTTAGTCCTTGATTTACAACTGTTCATTTAGTGACAGCCTGAAGTTTCTATGGCACTGAAAAATGTGCTTAGAACTGGCCTTTGCATTTACGACCGTCGTAGCAGGCCCACAGTCCTGGAATCAAAATTTGGGTGCTTGGCACCAACATGCATTTACAATGTTTGCAGCCTTCGGGTCACGTGATTGCAATTTGGCATCTTCCCATGTGGCATCCGAAAAGCAAAGTCATTGGGGAAAGCAAGATTTGCTGAAGGAGCACAGAATTTACTTCACTGAACAACTGGGACAGACAACTGTTGTAAAGTCAGGCATGAATCATTTAGCAACTGCCTTGCTTAGTGGCAGAAATTCTGGTCCCAATTGTGTTCGTAAGTCGAGGACTACATGTAGGTAGTCATCTAACATTTCTGTAAATTCCAGCCTTCTGCAATTGAACACTAGCGCTTTGTGTAGAGGTCTGGCTGTAAACTAAGGTGTATAGTCAGAGAAGCAAAATATAGATTATTTCTGTTTATTTTAATTTATATGGCTGCCCCTCTCAACATCGTGACTCTGGACAGTGAATGGCAGTTCACAACACACAACAATATCCCAATAAATATGTAAAGGGCAGCTGAGAGGAAAGAGCTGGACCGCGAACATCCTGTGGGCCCTGTGGCATATTCCGATACTAACGCTGACGCCCCCGCACAATACTTTGGCCGCCTCATGAGAGGAGAGGACTCCTTGGAAAGGACTTGGATGTTGGGAAAGATGGAGGGCAAAAGGAAACGAGGACTCCAGAGGAGGAGATGGTTAGTGTCATTGATTCAATGAACATGAATTTGGGTAAACTCCAGGAGACAGTGGAGGACAAGTGGTCCATGGGGTTCCAAAGAGTCGGGCACAAGTTAGTGCAGGGGTCCCCAGCCTGTGGGTTGTGTGCTATTGGCCACTGGGCCACATGAGTGGCTGGCTGGTGTGTCTGCCTGCACAGCCCCACTCATGCGAGTATCAAGGGTGTTCATAGCCCCAGTCACATGAACATCACTGTGAGCGTTGCGGGCGTTCGCAGCCCCACTCATGCGAGCATCACTGCGAGTGTCACCATGAGCATTGTGGGCAACTCCACTCATGCTAGCACCCCCACGGGCATTCACAGCCTCACTCACGTGAGCAATGGGTGTTTCTGTGCGCCACTATGCGTGCACGTGCATTCACCCTCCCCAGAAAACCATCTCTTCTTCCCCCCCCCCCCCCCCGCAGGCCACCAACCTCGAAATGTTGGGGAACTCTGACTTAGCGACTGAACAACAAATATCTTTTTTTTTTTTTTTTAAAAAAAGACTCTTTTATGGTAAACCAGCAGCGAGTTTAAAGGTTGCGTTTCTCAATCTCAGCCACTTAAAGATGGATGGACTTCGTCTCCCACAATTCCTCAGGCAGCTGAGAGACGAAGTCCACGCATCTCCCAAGTTGCCAAGAGTAAGGAACCCTGGCATGCAGAATAGACTTCGGAACAAACTTGGTGAGTTGAACGCTAATTTCCACCGGAGGCTTTGTGATTATCTGATCTGTTCTGATTGAACGTTAGGAAGAAGAAGAAAAAACCCTGCTTCCTCCCAGCCAGAGCAATTTAATGGCGGAAGCAATTAGCCAAAGAGGTGACGGGCTCCCTTCACTGAACGCTTTCAAGCTGAGTCTTCATTGCCATGGGCCACAGAGGGTTTAATTTGGATTTTTGCACTCTACGGCCAACAATGGCTTCTTCTGAGTGGGTGCGATTCGTTTGCAAAAAAATTCCTAATTTCAGGAATTTAACCCTTCTTTGGTTGGGCTGATAAGCTTTTTCTCCTCTCCTCTCCTTTAACCTCCAAATCCCCTTTCTGCACTGTTGAAGACATCTTGCCCGGCGGTTGGGTGTAGATGTTACTCATAATCTCCCTTAAATAAATGTGTGCTCTCGCCAGGAACTGGTTTTGCCAGGAACTGGTGTTTTAGGAACTCGGCCACCTGGTTCTGCAATGAAGCAGGCAAATTAATATCAAGTGACCTGCCCTGCCCTAATCCCTCTGGGGTGTGGGGGTACAAATGAAGCTGGTCCCTTCAAGCTTTGGCTCTGCCCATCCAGACTGGGAGCAGTGGCACTGTCTGATGAATGAGGTGTGAATTGCTTTAGATAAAGCCTCTCCCTCAAGCTGTGTTCGCACTTGTTCATCCTCAATTCTGGCTCTGCCACCCGGTTCTTGCTGAGCTGTGAACACACTCCAAAGCAGGGACCAGAATAGCACAAAGTACTTGCCCCTTGGGAGACAGCCCCCCCCCCCCCCCCCTGAAAATCTCAAATCTCACATAGGCAGGTTTTTGGGATGGGCAGGGCAAAAAACCCCACAAAAAACTTAGAAACAGCTAGAAGAATTTCCCAGCCTCAGTTATGGATAGGCCTTAATTTATGGCCATTTGTTTAGTGGCCGTTCGGCTTGCCTGGAAAAAAGGAAGTTACAACCAGGTTTGGAAGTTCTGACCATCAGCCCCCACCATCCCCGTGACATATCCATACTTTGGGCACTTGGCAACATGACTGCATTTACAGCCATTCACATTTTATGACCATTTTGCCCCAAACAGGCACTTCCAGTTTTCTGCAAAACTGCATGCATTAGGAACCATTGGCTTGCTTAATGACTGCAGCCTTCCTTTAATGACCACTCTAAAAAAAGGTTGTAAAATCTGGTCAGTCATAGGACTGACCCCATTTATAACTGTCATGACTTGCAACGGTAAAGGGAAGGCTCTGTCGTGGTCTTGACTCAAGGGACATCTGGGTAAGGCGCTCATTAAACTCTTAAAATGAGTTGAAATGCTTCTTCCCAGTTTCTTGCCACCTGGCTGAGTTGCATTTTTATGAAATGCGGGTAGTCCTCAATTTACAACCATTTGTTTAGTGAGCAAAGATACAACAACACTGGGAAAAAAAGTGACTTATGACCATTTTCACACTTAACGACCGTTGCAACAGCCCCGTGATCAAAATTCAGATGCTTGGTCACTGACTCCTATTTATGACGGTTGCAGTGTTCTGGGATCACGTGACACACACACCCCCCTCTTTTGTGGCCTTCTGACGAACAAAGTTAATGGGGAAGCCAGATTCCCTCAATAACCGTGTTACTAGTTTAACAATTGTGGCAAGAAAGGTCGTAAAATGGGACAAAACTCACTTAACCAATGTCTCGCTTAGCAGTAGAAATTTTGGGCTGAAATGCGGTCGTAAGTCGAGCACTAACTGTACCTATAGCCGGATTCTTCACCCCAACCCCTTCAGCATACAAGAGGGGCAGCAAAAGAATATGCAAAAAAGTTGCGTTAAGAACTGAGGCCACGTGTACGGATGCCATCCGACGGGTGCGCTTGCGACAGAAAAGGTGTTGTGCGTCAGAGGTGCTCGAACGAGAAGCCCAAACGGGATGGGGTTGATCAGGATCCTCCCAAAGTCAACAGAAGAAAGAAGATAAACCTTGTGAGGATAAGCAAGTTCCTTCTGGGCTGCAAATCCTAAGACTTGCCCTGTTCATTTGGTGTCAGCTTTGCTGGGTCTGCCAATCCATCATCATGTAGTTATTAAAGGACAACATTAATGAAGAGATGGCAGCCAAAGAGGCGATTGGGCTGCTAGGACAGCCAAGGGAAGACTGCTCTGGGCATGCTGCCTTGGTTCTGTCTCAGAAATGGAAGGGACCCATAAAGCTTTGACCTCTGTTGGACTCTGTGTGTGCTAGGTAGCTTTTGTTCCAGCGAGGAGTTCCAGGTGCTCTGGGCTTCTGGCAGCCTGCTAGGCAGTCTGTGTATCTGGGAACTTGGGAAGCTGCTTCATTCCAAGTGGAGACTTGGTCCATCTTGGCCACTGTCACGGACCAAGGCTGGTGGCAGCTCTCCAGGGGTCCACCCGATTGCATTTTTCCAGCCCTACTGAAAATATTGGGGACTAGGCCTCCTACAGGTAGTCCTCAACTTACAACCATTCATTTAGTCACCATTTGAAGTTACAGTGGCACTAAAAAAAAGGGGCGGTTCTCACCCTTATGACCTTTGCAACATCCCCACATTCATGTCTTTGGAACTGCAGCATCCCCATGTTCATGTCTTCGGAATTTGGATGCTTAACATCATGCATATATTTACAACGGTTGCAACATTCTGGGTTCATTTGATTGTCGTGACCTTCTCAGCCAGCCTCTGACAAGCAAAATCAATAGGGGAAGCCTGATTCACTTAACAAATGCCTGCTTTGCTTAACAACTCGCACTGATTCACTTAGCAACTGTGGGACAGCAGATGCAGCTCACTTAACAATCATTTTGCTTAGCCGTGGAAATTCTGGTTCCAGTTGTAGATGTAAGTCCAGGACTACTTGCACACACAAGCATATGCCAGGTTACCACGATGTGATCTTATTAAAAGCAAGGCTGTTCCACCTGGGACCATAGGAAGTCACTTTTCACCGGCCACTGGACTTCTTCAGATTAGAATAGTCAGCCTTGGCCGGTGGTAGCTCTCTGATCTAAGGTTTCCTCTCAGAGTTTTCATCAGCTGGATCTGGACGTCCAGGTTCCTCCTTGTTCTGAGGTTCAGCTCTCCCCCAATTGGTCCTTTTCAAACCCGACAGGTAATCCTGAGGCCAATCACACCCCTTCTCTATTTTCTGCCAAGCTTATTACGGGTCTTTGTAACTGCTTTCAAATCACGCTTTCTGTTGTCGTTGGATACATGACCACTCTGAGCCTTTGGTGTAGACCAGGGGTCTCCAACCTTGGCAACTTTAAGAGTTGTGGACTACAACTCCCAGAATTCCTCAGCCGGCCGCATGAGCTAGGGAATTCTGGAAGTTGAAGTCCACAAGTCTTAAAAGTTGCCAAGGTTGGAGTCCCCTGGTTTAGACTACTTTAACTGAGGATTTCACAAATGCTCCGTTTGGTATTATCTATATATTTCTGCATGTTTTGAGATGGTTGAGGGGAGTTGTGTACACTGGATGGTCTAATGTTATTTTCACAAAAATGGGTAAAACGAGTTCGGCTGAGCTGTGGTTACTGCTGTCCCACAGTCTGTTTTCATGGTGTAATAAGGACTCAGTCTGGGCTTTCTCTTGCCTAAGTTCCCAATTTCTGAGGATAGCTTTCTTTCTCCCGGCAAATGGGGGCTATTCCTTAGACCAAATGCCTCAGCAGACTGATCTTACATAAATAAAATAAAATAGATACATGTGCTCTACAAATATATATGGGTCTCCTTCTTCCTTATGGCTCCCCAGAGTATAACCCTCCTTTACAGCACTGCATTTCTCAAGATTCTCTGTGGAGAAGTAAAAATTTAAACTGGCTGCACTTTTCATGCCTCAGACACGTGGATCTGCCTAGAAAGGTCTTTTTTGATGGAATTCTGTCTTCATAGCTATCCTGCGAAGGATGCCTTTTATGATTCCTGTTTATACATCTCCAGCCCTTCCTAAGAACTTACCTTAGCCATCAGGTAGAGTAAGACAAGTACCTCAGGTGAGCTAATGAGAGGATCAAAGGATGGTCCTTGTGCCCCAAAGGTGCTATTTCCAAAAGGCAGCTGGACTTGTTAATTGTTGTTGTTTTTTCTTGAAAATGTTTCGCTTCTCATTTAAGAAACATCCTCATTTCCCTGAAGAAGCTTCTTGGATGAGATGTGAAATGCTTTGGGGGGGGGGGGAAACAAGGATCATCCTTTGATCCTCTCACTAGCTCACCTGAGGTACCTCTCTACCTGAATAGATATAACACCTTTGGGGCAATCATGACCTGGATGATTGAGACTCTCCATAGACATGGCCCTCACAACTTCACTGTTGACCGTTTGGCTGTGGTAGGATTTCCCTATTCTGTGCTGTTGCTAAGTCCTGCTCATTCACCATTTCTTGCTGTGCTGAAAATGTCTCCCCTGGGGGAAAGACCTTTAGCTGAGGGAGCAGGCAGAGAATCTTGTGCTCCTGTTGTTACTCTGCTTATGTGATGCAATTTTGGTGCCACTGCATTGCAGTATTTGTTTGAATAAAGGTAGGTGCCAGGTGAAACAATTAGTGGTTAACATCTTACACGTAGAATGGAATGTAACAAGTAGTTTGCCCTAGGATAGTAATCTGTTTGCAGCTGTGGTGGGTTGCCCTATCCCAGGGGTGTCAAACTGTTGGCCCGCGGGCCAGTTTCATCATACCGAAGCCATGCCCACCCCATTGCCAGCAAAACAAAAAGAGTCGTGATACATTGCGGCATGTCACGTGACGTGATGAATTTGATACCTGTACCCTATCCCCTCTCCAGAATCAGCATAAGTTTAAATTGTTTCTGTGTGCTCAGGTTTTTTTTAGGGAGGCGTTGATATCATATCCTACTTCAAGGGTCTTCAAACCTAGCCCTTTTATGACTTGTGGACTTCAGCTCTCAGAATTCCTCAGCCAGCATGCCTGGCTGAGGAATTCTGGGAATTGAAGTGCACAAGTCATAAAAGGGCCAAGTTTGAAGACCCCTGTTCTACTTCTTGCAAAATATCTTGGAATGACCAAGTCAAGAGGTTGCAAAGTATCTTGGAATGACCAAGTCAGGAGATTTGGAATTACCCAAGGTCCTTTGGGGAACCTTATAGCTGACCAAGTAGCCAAGTTCCAGTCTCCCTGGTTTGAATTCCTCTGTTGTCCACTGGATCACATTGTCTGTCTCTGGTTTTCAAAGGAAGGTTTGAGAACGGAGTTCACTTTAGCAGTTTTACCTGTCCATGGTGCTGCAAGACAAATGCCTCTTAAAAACAATGTTGATTTGTTTATTACAAGTACGTTTTCAATGGGACAAAGCAGAATGGTGAAAGGGTGGCAGCCAACTTTCCTAGCTGGATTAGAAGTTGAGGGTCCCATCTTGCAACATTTGCCACGTTGCATCCTCTTTCGGAGCTGAGATGGCGTCCCTCTTGTTTGGTTGCAATTGTTGAGCCTAATTGTTTTTTCTGCCTTCCCTATTATCTTGACCAAACATTGCCATCTGCAATTTGGGGTCTATTGCAAGCTCAGCGCTTTCCTTTCAAGATTGTTTTCTTTCCTCTAGGCTACCTGGTTACGAAGACGAGTGACCTAAGAAGTCAGCAAGGGGAGCTAATTATTTTATGTACAGAGGATGCTTGCTAAGCTCATCCCTATGGACTTCGTTCAAGCCAGCTTTCTCTCTCTCTTATGCACAGAGCACATTGGGAGATGGAGAACACTGGATCTATAGTGACATAGGGGCTTCCAGGAATTAAGGCTGGCCTGTAGCTGCGTTGAGCACTTATGGTGTGGAAGAATTAACACTTGACTTTCTGGGAACAGCTTTGCATATGCCAGGGATAGTTGGGACGTGGACCTTCAGGGATGCTTAGGGTGTGTGTGTTTGTGTGTGTGTGATCTTGGGGAAAGAGGGGAAGACATGTTGCCTAGGAAGCAATCGGAGAAGAGAGGCAGGAGCCCCCAGTTGGTTAACGGTTGAGGAAGGAAGGATCTAGGCTAATGGATCAAGCAGTTAAAAGCGGTTGCAGGGAGTTTGTGCCTTGAGGTTTGCAAGTTTCTGTCCATGTAGTCTTGCAATAAAGTAGAATAAGTTCATCTAGTCCTCTTTCCTGTCTGAGAGGGCTGACAAGTAGAGGTCTGACTGGTAGGGCATACTTTTGCTCATTGTTTGCTACAGGTGTGCCTAGCCTTGTAGGTAGGAAGGGCTGCTCTTTGCATCACAAATTACCCTGCATAGTTGTGGATAAGCCCGTCTTGGAAGAAGCTGAGCCTTGGAAGTTGTGCATGGCTTAATTTTCACAATTGACTGATCTGCAGGTGGCACATTTTTGGTTGAAACTTTGAGGGTCAATTTATCCACAGAGAAGCTTCTCCTCTAACATAGGTGGGTAATTTTTAAAAAGTATCAAGGAATATCCACCGATAAAAGTGAACTCAATTTTAGGAGCGTATTTTGGCACTAAAACTCTTGGATTGTGTACAAGCATATACAGTAATATACGGGAGACATGATCTTATGGTCAAAACAAGTCGATCATTTGGGAATAATTGGCAAATGCTTCCATGCTTGAGTGATTTGCATTAATTTGTTCCGTAAATACTTTCGGTGGGATGCAAATTATACGGGCTAGTTAACTCCTGTTCCTGAAATAGTTGTTTGTTCTTGGGCTAATCTTCCCCAGCTTCAGGCTCTTCCAGATGTATAGAATGGCTGATTCAAGTATCCAAATAGTCCTCAACTTGTGACCACAATTGGGAGCAGAATTCCTGCTGGCTGTTAAGTGAGTCACACCCAATTTTATGACTCTTTTTTTTTTGCTATGGTTGTTAAGCAAATAATTGCTGTTAAGTAAACCATGCGATCCTAAAGCTTCCCCCATTGACTTTGCTTGTTAAACATGGCAAATAGTGATCATATGACCCTGGGACACTGGAGCCCATGGTAAACACATGCCAGTTGCCAAGCACCCAAATTTTGATCACATGACTGCAGGGACATTGCAACAGTTGTCCCAAAGGTGCTTTTTCAAAAGGCAACTGGGACTTCATTTTTCCTTGAAGACATTTCGCTTCTCATCCAAGAAGCTTCTTCAGTTCTGACTCTCAGGAAGAGCACTAACGACCGGAGGACTGCAAGGAATATAAATCCTTCCATTCTCCACCATTCAGTCAGAACTGAAGAAGCTTCTTGGATGAGAAGCGAAATGTCTTCAAGGAAAAGCAAAGTCCCAGTTGCCTTTGGAAAAAGCACCTTTGGGACAACCATGACTTGGATGGCGGAGAATCACCACAGATATTTTGCAATACTTTTTGCAAGTGGGAGAACCAGTCCTTTTTCAGTGCCATCGTAACTTTGGTCACTAAATGAATGATTGTCAATCGAGGACTACTTGTATTCCAGTTTGTTTTAACCATGGCTTGAGGAAGCAACATACTGTATGGACCTATGTACCAAGAACGCTCTGAAGCTCTTTTCAACCAATTGCAGTTTTTAAAGTTTCGCGGCTTGGGAGCGTAGATTGTATAGCTTTCCGAGCAATATGCTACAAACCCAATTTCAAACCTATCATTTAGGGCAATCATTCAGTTAAAGAAACTCGATGCGGTTAATTGTATGAGTTGTAATTAAATATGAATAAATGCGTCCATGAATAAAACAATAGCTTTGATGGGGGGGAAAAAATCCCTTTTAGCTGCATGTCTGTATCACAGCAGGTAGGTATCTGATACAGCAAATTCCTTTCTTGGTGGGAAGAAATATGCCTCTTCTAAAGAAATGTTCAGCGCTTTTTCAGTTGGAAAGCATTTTTTAAAAACAATTAGGAAAGCAGAATCTCACCAAAGGAGAGCCGTATTTGTTACAGGGGAGGGGAAAAAAAAGTCGCAAGATTTTTATGGTGCCCACTGGTTTATTACTACACAAGGTTTTGTGCACTGTAGTTAATTTTCTCAGCTGCTTGAGCTCTGAGTTTATATGCAGTGATGCTCTGGGGATGAGGAGAATGAAGGAGATCCAGGGAAAAACTAGATGCCAAAACCTGCCAGAAATGGCGATTGAACCATTAGCAGTAACCATTCAAAAAAAAAATGGTCTGCTTAAAGTTACATATATACTATACCCGTGGTGGCGAACCTATGGTACATGTGCCACGGGCGGCACGCAGAGCCCTCTCTGTGGGCACGCTTGCCATTGCCCCAGTCCTAGGCCTTCAGCTGGGTTTTTAAAAACCTTTTCGCTTTAGGCCTCCGCCGCCGTGTGCAAAAAAAAAAAAGGTTCAATCAATCAATTTCAACTTCTCGCAGGAAAAAAAAGATCTCGCAAAGTTGGAATTGATTGATTGAACTTTTTAGTCCCACCCAGTCCGCCGTTACCACAGCAGCCATGCCACCCAGTGGGCCACGCCCACCCAATGGGCCACACCCACCCAATGGGTCATGCTCACCTGGCACCTGATGATACATAAAGGGTTTTGGGTTTGCAGTTTGGGCACTCGGTCTCTAAAAGGTTTGCCATCACTGTACTATACTATACTATACTATACTATACTATACTATACTATACTATA
>JAKJMR010000167.1:1371606-1381811 GCA_024449315.1 Daboia siamensis | reverse complement strand
CTAAACCTCTGGTCCCGATGACCGACCCAGATTGGATCCTGCAACATTATCCTGGGACACGTATATTCACCTCCATTCGTAAATATCTTTGGTGCTGCCACTAGCTGGGATCCAGTTTGGTCCTACCATCATGCTTGGCGTAAGGCAGCGCTCTTCAAACGTGGCCCTTTTATGACTTATGGACTTCAACTCCCAGAATTCCTCAGCAGGGCTCTCTAGACTTGGCAACGTGAAGACCTGTGGACATCAACTCCCAGAATTCCCTAGTCAGCATGCCTGGCTGAGGAATTCTGGGAGTTGAAGTCCAGAAGTCATAAAAGGGCCAGGTTTGAAGACCCATGGTGTAAGGTCTTTTGAAATTATGGGCCTTCGCCATTGTCCTCGTCCGACAGTAGAAGCAACCCTGGTTGATATGAGCAGAAGGCTGCCATTTTTGATCTGCACAGGGCCCTTCAATTGGATGACGAGATATTAAAACAGGCTTCCACTAAGCACCAACCACAAAGAAGGATTCAAGGATACCACTTGGTTGTTCCTGGCCTTGGGCATACTAGATGGGATGGCACGGCTGTGCTTGTTGAATTGTGCACCAGCTGCATTGGTTGTTCCATGCATCTGTTTTATTTAGACGTAAGCAACAGCTGGAGTCTGATTTTTAGCCCTGCCTTAGGCATGAAAGCCAACTGGTCCAATCACCAAGAGACTGTGAGTTCTAGTTCCTCCTTAGGCATGAAAGCCGCCTGGGTGACTTTGGGCCTATCACCAGGAGACTGGGAGTTCTAGTCTCCGTTAGGCATGAAAATTGGCTGTGTGATTTTGAACCAGTCACCCGGAGATTGTGAGTTCCAGTTCCGCCTTAGGCGTGAAACCGGTTGGGTGACTTTGGGTCAATCAGTCTCTCTCAGCCCAACCCCACCTCACAGGGTTGTGGTGGGGAAAACAGGAGGACGGAAGGAGTATTAGATACATTCGCTGCCCTGAGCTGTTTATAAAAACCATAAAGCCAAGATATAAATAAGATAAACAGAGGTCAGGCTCTCCTTCGCTTCAGGCGCTTCCTATGCAGGCTGAACACAGTTTGTGAAATGGGTTTGCTGCATCACACCAGGCCTTGCCTGTAAACAGCCAGTGGCATTTGATAGGCCTTTGCAGGGGTGGTAGGCCGCACTTTCATCCCTTTTCCTAATAATCAAAGAGGCCTGGGGTTGCACAGCAGGCTCTGTTGTTGGCCGGTGTGCAGAGCAGGCAAATAAGTGCCAACATCTCCATGTGCCCAGTTGGGTTTTTTTTTATTTTTGTAACGATCAATCTTTAATGACCCTTAATTCATCTGAACTTCTCCTGGGGAGAAACACCAGGAAATGTCCCAGCTATGGCTGGAGGTAGAGACGGATCATCTTCAGTATGTTTATTCAACTGAAGAAGTTCAGGGGAAATAAGGCGCCTGGATTTCGAGGCTTCTTCTCTTTACATTTTCAGCTCAATGATTGTACACACACACACACACACACACACACACACACACACACACACACACAAATACACGCACACCACATTCACAGATTGAGGAGGTTAGGTTGCATCAAATATTTCCTTTTCTGCTAGCTGGGTGCCATTACCATTTCGAGAAAGAGAGTATAATTGCTTAAGTAGAAGAAGATACAGTACATCGCTTTTGTGTCACGTTGCTGTGTTTTCAAATGTCGAGATGCTTTCCAAGTATGGAGCAACTTGGTTTGCAGGCTGTGGATAATAGAAGGTTCAGTTCAACATGTCTGAAGGGAGACTGGTGAAATTCCTCTCTTTTTTTCCTCCCTTCCCTTCCCTTCCCTTTCCTTTCCTACCATTCAGTGGGATGTTTCTGGGCAAATTAAAGATACGTAATCCAGATTTTTAAATTCATATTTAGGACTTAAATCCTGATGCAGAGTGCAGAGAGAAAGTACAGATAGTCCTCAACGTACGACCACAATTGAGCCTGAAATTTCTGTTGCTAAGTGAGACATTTGTCAAGTGAATTTTGCCTCATTTTACGCCCTTTTTCGCGACAGCTGTTCAGTGAATCACTGCATTTGTTGAGTTAGTGACCTGGTTGTTAAGTGAATCTGGCTTCCCCATTGACTTTGCTCGTCAGAAGGTCGCAAAAGGGGATCACGTGACCCCAGGACACTGCAACCTTCATAAATATGAATCAGTTGCCAAGCGTCTGAGTTTTGATCACGTGACCAGGAGGATGCTGCAATGGTCATAAGTGTGAAAAATGGTCATAAGTCACTTTTTCTAGTGCCGTTGTAACTTTGTAAGTCGAGGGCCAACTGAATAAATAAAGCCAAGATTTCCTTTTGAGCCACAGAAGATGACTTCTTTTGGGGATTTATCATGCTGGTGTTGGTATTAAGCACGCACCACCCTAACCTGGGTTCAACTATTTGTACTTTGAGTTTTGATCCACAGTAGCTTTGTGATCATCTCTTATTTTTACCCAGTTGTTCAAGATTCCTGCTGGCTCTTTTTTTTTTTTTTTTTTTTAAAATTTCCCTGCAGAACCATCTTGTGCTTATTGGCTGCTCCTTTTCTGGTAACCACAAAGACTGTTCTCCCTTTTGTGCCTGTATGTACACACACAGAGTGAGTGAGTGAGTGAGTGAGTGAGAGAGAGAGAGAGAGAGAGAGAGAGAGAGAGAGAGAGAGAGAGAGTAGAATGTTAGGTTTAGAAAACCATGCATTGGCCAAAAAAAGGTTTGGAAACAGCAGGAGAGAAATATTCAACTGCATAAGCATTTTAGGGACCTGAATGTGTTGCTGATCATGGTAAATAAATAAAGACCTTTGTTTCTGTAGGAAAGAAAAATCCACTCATAATTCAGGGCCGAGGAACAAAAGCAGGGGGATTGGACCCAGCCAAAGGGCAGATGAAATAAGCTTATAAAGAGCTCCTTACGATCCTCTCTCCAACTTTAATGAGGCCCTCATAAAATTAGCTTCTCCCCGGAGCAGATCATGCTAGATCTTCTTCTCCAGATTCCCAATCATGCCGAGCAGCTTCTCCAAGGCAGAGCTTGGTTTCCCACCCCTGAGATAATAAACAGGCCCATCCAAACATTTGGGGCAGCTGAGAGATGGCTTACCCTGCCTTCCGTTTGCTGTCAATCTCACGAAACACAAGAGAGATTGGAAGGAGCGTCTGCCCACCCTGAGCTAACTTGGCTCGGCTACTTCCCCCTTCCCCATAATGCATGCGACAGATTTAAATAGCTGGAGGATAGAAAGTTAATTCTGTATTCTGACATGCACCTCCACTTCCCATGTTTCAACAATCTGGCTGCCTTATTTTATATTTCCATTTAAAGCACAGTTTACATACGGTGTTAAATCAGGCCCTTGTTTATGATGCCTCTTCTTCATGTTTCTCCTCTCGGTCCTGTTGTCAGGGAGATACTTCTCCGATTCCTTCTCCAAATGGGTCTGGCCGTAGAGATCAGGAGTAGCTGAGGCCATAAACCAGGGTCCCACAAGCCCCGGGACCTGGCTCCGATATTGGGCCGCGGCTTGTTTGGGACCAGGCCACGCAAGCGGCAGGCGAGCGTGTGCGTACAGCTCCATTTGTGCACGCTTGCCACTTGCAGAAGTGGAGTTACTACACAAGCGCACGCAAGTGCCTGCCACTCGCGCAAATGGAGCTTCTCACGTGCACACAAGTGTTTGCCACTCGCGCAAATGGAGTTTCACAAATGCACACATGAGTGTCTGCCACTCGCGCAAATGGAGCTTCACATATGCACACGAGTGTCTACCACTTGTGTAAATGGAGCTTTCCACATACACACATGTTTCTGCCACTCGTGCGAATGGAGCTTTCCATGTCCACATAAGTGTCTGCCACTCACGGAAATTGAGCTGCATGCGTGTGCTCGCCTGCCGCTCACACAGAACAATTTCCTCTCTCTACCCCCCCCCCCCCCCCCGGTCATCAAAGCCAGAAAGGTTGGGGACCACTGCCATAGACCATATATCGCTGAACATGTCGATCAGAAGGTTGGCAGTTTGGCGGGTCGAATCCTGAGTTCTGCGTAGCAGAGTGAGCGCCTGTTACTCGTCCCAGCTTCTGCCAACCTGGCAGTTCAAAAGCACGTAAAAATGCAAGTAGAAAAATAGGGACCACTCCGGTGGGAAGGTAACAGCGTTCCGTGCGTCTTTGGCGTCTAGTCATGCCGGCCACATGACCACGGAGACGTCCTCGGACAAGCGCTGGCTCTTCGGCTTTGAAACGGAGATGAGCACCGGCCCCTAGAGTCGGAAACGACTAGCACGCATGTGCGGGGGAACCTTTACCTTTACCTTATATATAAAAGGGAGGCTGTACATAAATTAGGACATATTGCCGTCCTACGCCTAAGATCCCAGGTCAGATGAATTTTACTTATGCTTTCTTGTGACTGATCAGCGCCCGACAAGAACAACAGATGTTCTGAAGTTTCGCCTAAGTGCCAGCTCTGTTTGCTGCAAGGAATCGGGGGCCATTATTCTTGCTTTGCCTGCAGTAGTATTTCCAAATCTATTTTGTCTTGATTGTATGGATGTTTTTATCTTATACTCTGTCTGATCTATGATTGTAATAAATTTGTCATCCTCATTCCATTAAAGGTAGATGTGTCCTTTAATCTTTTTTTTCCCCATTTCTTTTTTTTTTTTTAAAGCGGCAGCCTCAACTGAAAAGCAGAGAGGACCTTTTTCTGAGGAAGGAAATGGGGGGGGGGGTAGTCCTCGACTTACGACTGCAATTGAGCCCAAAATTCCTGTTGCTCAGTGAGACATTTGTTAAAAGAGTTTTGCCCCGTTTTGCGACCTTTTTTGCCCCGATTGTTAAGTGAATCACTTGCAGTTGTAAGTGCAAAGGTTGTTAAGTGTGAAAAACAGTCATAAGTCATTATTTTCCAGTGCCGTTGTCACTTCGAACGGTCCCTAAACAAACTGTTGTAAGTTGAGGACTCCGTGTACTGATGCCAGCCGATCGGTCCTAGGCAGAGTCACATTCTCCTGTGCCCGTGGAGAGGTTTCTCTCTCCTTCATTCTGAAAAAAGAAAGAAAGAGAAAGAAAAAGTAAGTTGGAATGATGGCTGAGCAGCAAATTTGCTTTGACAGTAATTGGTGGCTGTATTTGGGGATGTGACTAATGATTTTACTAAGGCTGAGAAGGGAAATTATTTTACGTTCCTTCACATTACTGGAAAGTGGCCTGGCGGATTGCGCTGTCTGCCTTGTCATTTCTGATCTGATGGCTTTGTTTTTTTGCCATGCACTTCCTTGCATCGCTTCCTTGGGGAGGGCTGGGCTGTGTGCAGACCCCACTTCGCACCTGCGTTCCTTTCCTTGCAGTGATGTGTTTGGGCTGAGACAGGTGATAAGGTGAGGGTTTTGTCCGTTGCGTTAGGATGAAAAACTGTAGAATCCTGGAAAAAACAACCGGAATATATTGCCAGGGTGTTGGGTTTTTTTTTTTGCCACAACAAAATCTGCATCGGGGTTATGAATAGTATTGTCCTCCTGCTCCAAGCTCCGAAGATGCTACCCTCTTGCCATGGAATTATCTTTAATGGCTGTATTAGGCAACTCAACTCCATTCATCCATTGCACAGCGATTCCGAATCCCCGAAGAGCTATGCAAATGCAAATAATTCTGCCAGGGCAAATGGTTCTCCATGAGAAAAAACAAAAATGAAAAAACCACTATCTACAAACCACATTTTTAACTGGTCTAGTGGTCGCCCCTCCCTCTTTCCCAGGTACTGTGAGAATTATAGTTTTTCTGAAAAAGGCATCAAGCAAAATAATAATAATAATGGGATAACTAGCTCAGGTTTTACTGTTCCTAGGCTTTCGTGAGTGCGAGCCCTCCCTTCTTAAAAAATGTGGCTTCAGTCTGTCCAGCTGTTGCCGCACACGTTCGTCCTAGGCTTTGTATGTGTGTAGTTGCTACTGACCTTTCATACCAAATATTTGTCTTGTCTTTTGTCTACGGAGGTTGGCTCTTTGCTCTCCCAAGGAGAGATTGTACTTCGTTGCTGCAGTATATTTTGTTCCTAGCACCCTTCCAAGCAACATGCATCTGGAAAGAATTCTGGATATATATATATTTCAAGACATTGGAATACAGATCAGGAGCTGGACTAGTTGGAAGGGAACCTCGGAGGTCTACTAGTCCAACCCCCTGCTCAAGCAGGAAACCTTATACTATTGCAGACAAATGGCTGTCCAATCTCTTCTTAGAAACCTCCAGTGATGGAGCGGCCACAACTTCTGGAAACAAGTCATTCCACAGGTTTAATTGTTCTCACTGTTAGGAAATTTCTCCTTAGTTCCAGGTTGCTTCTCTCCTTGATGAGTTTCCATCCGTTGCTTCTTGTCCTGCCTTCAGGGGCTTTGGAGAATGAGTTGACCCCCGTCTTCTTTGTGGCAGCTCCTTAGATATTGGAACACTGCTGTGATGTTACCCCTAGTCCTTCCCCCCCCCCCCCCATTACCCTAGTCATACCCAATTCCAGCAATCATTCTTGGCATATTTTATCCTCCAGCCCCCCACATCGTCTTCGTTGCTCTTCTCTGCAACACAAACACGGAGGCAGGACCCAGCGGTAAGGGTTTTCCTCACCCTGGTGTGGCTGAACATCCTGTACCTTCTCCGTGCAATTTTTGAAGCTGGCGGCCACCGGGAGGGTCTTCTCTGCTGCTCTCTGATTATTTAAGAGCCTCCCTTGACACGATGAGCAACCTTTGATTAATGTTACTTAGAACCGGCAAACTCTCACGGAGCCCAGAATCTGATGCGATGTGGAAAAATGAGTTGGATGTCCTTGCTTTACTTTAAAAAAAAAAAAAAAATCCCTCTAAGGACTCCTGGTTTGTTAGGGCAGTAGTATTGCTAATTTTTTAAAAAAAAATCCTGCAGATTGCTCTAAATCAACTCACACACACACACACACACACACCCTTCCAATTGCAGCTATTTTTCCTGCTGGGAGAAAAAAAAATACAGGCATCTGACTAATTTCACCCCCATCCCTCCTCTGCTGCTAATAGCAGGTTTGGGAAGGAAGGGAGAATATTTTGAGCCAGAAAACAATAGAAGAAAACTTAGAAGATGCCCTGAGATCTTGAGTCACATCTGCCTCCACCCTCAGGGCGCCTTGCTATTGGAGGAATTCTAGCTTTCAACAGTCCCACGGTAGATTTTTCTTTGTCTCTCTCCCCCCCTTCCCCTCCCCACCAGGAGAGCAGTTTGGGTCCCTAACAGCTGCACTGAAGGCTGGAGCTCAATGGGGCAGACATTCTTCCCCTCCACAATGATGGGCAGGTGACCAAAAGAATGACCAGCTGGATTTCTGTCTGCTGGAGCTCCATCAGGGCCGGCCAGCTGTTCACAAGGGGCAGTTGGATTTATGAACCCAGGGCATTGAGAGGATGGACAGAGAGCCAGTTTGGTCTGGTGGGTAAGGCACCAGGCTAGAAAGCGGGAGATCCTGAGTTCAAGTCTGGCCTTAGGTATGAAAGCCGGCTGGGTGATTTTGGGCCAATCACCAGGAGACTGGGAGTTCTAGTCCCGCCTTAGGTGTGGAAGCCAGCTAGGTGACTTTGGGCCTATCACCAGGAGACTGGGAGTTCTAATCCCACCTTAGGCATGAAAGATATCTAGGTGAGTCAATCACCAGAAGGTGGTGAGTTCTAGTTCCGCCTTAGGCATGAAAGCTCTGACTGGATGGTGGGGAATGGAAGGATTTATATTCCTTGCAGACAGCTGCTCATTTGCCTTCTTTTAGAGAGTCCTCGAGACCATGTGGAGGTTTTCCTGTATCCTCAGGGTCCCCTGAGTAGTGCAAATGGGTGTGAAGCCTTCTTGGCTGCAGGTTGTTGTAACGTTTGGGTCACTCAATGAATGATTGTAAGCCAAGGACTACCTGTATAGCACTATGGCATCTTTCTCAAAGTCAGTCCAACTGGGCACAGTTTTTTTTTTTAAAAAAAAAGCCGGGAAAGAGACCGCAGCTTCTGCGCCACACGTTGGAGGAGTCAGGCGGAGAAAAACAGTGGCGAACTGGGTTGGTTTGCCTGGTCCTGCGGAGTGCAAAGGTGTGGGGTTTGCAGAAAAATTGGCCAGGAGGAGAAGTGCAGGCAGGTATCCAACCTGCCCCCTGCCTGATCACGGGGTCGACCTGGCCAAGCGCATGAGGAATTGAGAGCCCAGCGGGCCAGAGGGAGAGTAAGAAGGCCAGACCACTGCCAAAGGCAAATGTGTGTAATTCATTCCTGTTTGTCAAGATTTAATGAAACTCTTTCTCTCCCTGGAGACACCCCCCCCCCCCCGCCCTCTGAAGCTGGATTGGAGTTGCTGCTGCTTAGGAGGCAGAAAGAGAAGGCTCAAAGGCTGCCAAGGGAAGGAGAGGCCTTTTCACAGAATAACAGGGGGGAGGCTTGGAGGTCTTCTAGTCCAACCCTTTGCTCAAGCAGGAGAGCCTATAACCATTTCAGACAAATGGCTAGCCAATCACTTCTTAAAAACCTCCAGGGTTGCAGCAGCCATAGCTTCTGGAGGCAACCTGTTCCACAGCACCGGGGGTTGGACTAGAAGACCTCCAAGGTCCTTTCCAACTGTTCTATTCTATTCTATTCTATTCTATTCTATTCTATTCTATTCCATTCCATTCCATTCCATTCCATTCCATTCCATTCCATTCTTAATTCCTGTCACTGTTAGGAAATTTCTCCCTAGTTATAAGTTAGAGTTCTCCTCAATGAGTTTCCATTCATTATTTATTTTCTGGCTTTCCAGTGTTTTGGAAAATAGGTTGACACTCCCTCTCCTCTCTGTGGCAGCCCCTCAAATATTGGAAGACTGCTCTCCCATCACCCCTTCTCTTCATTAAACTGGACATTCCCAGTTTCTGTAACTGTTCCTCGTAATGTTCCTTGTGTGTTTGAGCGTCCAACCTTCCTTATCTTGAACTCACCCAATGCAAGAGTGAAATCCCCAATGCCTTCACCCTGTGAGGTCGCAGTTCGTTGCATCTAATTAATCATCCCTTACTGTGCTTGTTTTTTTAAAAAAAAAATCTTGCAAATTTAACTTGGTTCGAAATGACGGCTCGCTTTCTCCGGCCTTCCAACATTTTGTCAATCCTTCTTTGTCTGCCTGGCTGATTGGAGGGAGAGTCAGTCACTTGAGAAGGCGTCAGTCCGTCCAAATAATGGAAAAAAATGCTCCTTGCCATCAGAAAAACAAGATGTTGAAAGAGGGACAGTCCCCCCCCCCTCCCGAAGGCCATTGAAACCAACCCACTGGACTAAGAATAAGACCCTTGTCAAATAGATGGCATTCTTCCCTCCGTGGATTTCAGGATCCAAACCAAAGGCTGCTGCGGGAAGCTGGTGCAAAAGCCTAGAAGAAGCAGAAGGATCCAAGGAGCAGAATAAAAGAGTTGGAAGGGACTTCCATAGCTGACTCAGGAATTCTGGGAGTTGAAGTCCATGAGTCATAAAAGAGCTGAGGTTGCCTACCCCTGTCCTAGTCCAACCCCCTGATCAAGCAGGAAACCTTTTTGCCATTTCACATGCAGCCCTGGAGTAAAATGTCCTCTTTTGTCAGTAAATTGGGTATAAAGTAGGTATACATCTTTAACCCAGGGGTCTTCAGACTTGGCCCTTCTATAACTTGTGGACTTCCAACTTCCAGAATTCCTCAGCCAGCGTGCCTGGCTGAGGGATTCTGGGAGTTGAAGTCCACAAGCCATAAAAAGGCCAAGTTTGAAGACCCCTGCCTTAAACCAGGGCGCCAGCATGGAGACTTGCTAGGTTACGCCTGTCCTTGGAAAATTCTCTGGTGGAGCAACTTCAGGAGGCTGAAGATGGCCCTGATTTGGTCCCCAGACTTGCCTGTTGGACAGGGATAAAGTTGGGGGGGCAAATAAATACAGTAATGTTGATAGAAGAGAATATTTGTAGCCCCCGGGCTGAACTGTGAGGTCCTTGGTTGTTTTATAGCAGACGTTTCATTTCCCAACTAGGTAACATCATCAGGGCTAGAAGGGAACGGGATTTGTTCTCATCAGCTTCTTGGTGCAGCCATTGGTCTGGTTTTGCTTGAGATGAAACCCCACTCCCTTCTAGCACTGATGATGTTACCTAGTTGGGTAATGAAATGTCTGCAGGAAAAA
>JAKJMR010000167.1:1338703-1349164 GCA_024449315.1 Daboia siamensis | reverse complement strand
AGAGAGAGAGAGAGAGAGAGAGAGAGAGAGAGAGAGAGATTCGCACACGGGCCCACCAGCTGCTTGCGCGACCCAGTTCCAAACAGACCTCAGCCTGGAAGTAGGCTGCAGCCCAGGGGTTGGGGACCCCGGTGTCAAGAGCCAGTGTGAACGAAGCCTGCCTCTCCCTTGAACCCCTAGCAGTGATGACTTCTCCTGCTTAGGGAGACACCCGGAGTCTCTAGGCCTGCTGACAGTTCCCAGGATTGCCAGTCGACTTCTCCGGGAGAGACAGATTGACAAATTGGAGGAACTTCGAGTGGAGTCACAGCGATGATGGATGCATCACTGCAAGGCAGTTTGGGAGAGATTTACAGGGCTGGAGACCTAGTTCTGCTGTTCCTCGGGGTGGGGTGGGGGAAATGTGAGCTGGAACAGGAGTGGGTTACACACAGGCTCTTTCCCTCTTGCAATTTGCAGGCACTCCTTGCCTTCCTGCTGGCAGTGGTAGAGCCAGGATTTATAGATCTGCCAAAATCTCGGAAGAGGCTCTGCAAAACACCCTTGGATTGGCTTACATTTGACAGGTGTGGGGTGTGTGTACAAGTAGTCCTTGACTTACAGGTATCCGTTTAGCGACTATTCAAAGTTAAAACGGCACTGAAAAATTTGACTTATGACCGGTTCTCGCAGTTATGACCATCGCAGCATCCCTATGGTCCCTGGGCTCTCATGGTTGCAGTGTGCCGGGTTCACGCAATGGTGATTTGCAAAATTCCCAGCCAGCTTCCTACAAGCAAGGTCAATGGGGGAAGCTGGATTTGCATCATCATCATCACCATCATGAAGTTGGAAGGGACCTTGGAGGTCATCTAGTCCAACCCCCTTCTCAGGCAGGAAACCCTATACAATTTCAGACAGGTGGCTGTCCAGTCTTTTCTTAAAAGCCTCCAGTCATGGAGCATTCACAACTTCTGGAGGCAAGTCCTTCCACTGGATTAATTGTTCTAACTGTCAGGAAATTTCTCCTTAGTTCTAGGTTGCTTCTCTCTTTGGTTAGTTTCCATCCGTTGCTTCTGCTTTCAGGTGCTTTGGAGAATAGCTTGACTCCCTCTTCTTTGGGGCAGCCCCTGAGATATTGGAACACTGCTATCATGTCCCCCCTCATCCTTCTCTTCATTAAACTAGACCAGGGGTAGGCAACCTTGTCTCTTTTATGACTTATGGACTTCAACTCCCAGAATTCTGAACCAGACATACCCAATTCCAGTAACCATTCCTTATATGTTTTAGCCTCCAGCTCCCTGATTGTCTTTGTTGCTCTTCTCTGCACTCTTTGTAGAGTCTCAACATCTTTTTTACATCGTGGTGACCAAAACTGGATGCAGGATTCCAAGTGTGGCCTTCCCAAGGCCTTGTAAAGTGGTATTAACACTTCCCCTGATCTTGATTCTGACCGCCTGGTTCAGATCACAACTGCAGTGATTCGCTTAACAACCGTGGCTGAAGAGATTGTAAAATCAGACTACGATTCAATTAACAACCATCTTGCTCAGCAAAAATTCTGGTCCCGATTGTGGTTGTAAGTTGAGCATTACCTGTACTTCGTTTGCACTTTGGATACCTGCATCATTGCAACCATTTTTTTTAAATGAGGAAATCGTTTCCAAGCATCAGCGTTCCAGGACTGCACAGGTGGTCCTTGAGTTACGACTATAATTTCCATTGCTAAGCAAGACGGTGGTTCCGTGAGTGAGTCACATTCTATTTTACAACCTTTTTGCCATGATTCTTAAGCAAATCTCTGCAGTTGTTATGTCACCTCTTACCTGAGTTACCTGGCCTCGAAGGGTTGTTTTCTAAGCTCCAATATTTACGTTCTGTCTTATCTTTTTTTAAATTGGTGACAGGTTGCTTTGAATCTGTAAGTTACAGTTTGTAAACTATAAAGACCTATAAAGCCCTAAATGGCTTGGGTCCCGGATATCTGAGGGAACACCTGCTGCCGGCATCAAGCTCCCTTCGTCCAGTGCGCTCCCACAGGGAGGGTCTTCTCAGGGTACCGCCGGTGAGAGATTGCCGGCGGATGACACCCAGGGGGAGGGCCTTCTCTGTGGGGGCACCTGCCCTTTGGAACCAGCTGCCCGTGGAGCTCAGGACTGCCCCTGACCTTCGGTCATTCCGCCGGGACCTGAAGACCTGGCTCTTCGAGCTCTCTGGCTCAGGCTGAGAATTTTTAATTTTTAATTTAGTTTTAATCTTAATTTTAACTGGGGTTTTTCTTTTATTAATGCAGGGTTTAATATAATTTTTTTAAATTTGTTTTTAACTTTTATATCTGTGTTTTTTAATTACCCTGTAAACCGCCCTGAGTCCTTCGGGAAAGGGCGGTATATAAATGTAATAAAATAAATAAATAAATAAATAAACTGGAAATCTTTCCTCGTTTACCCGGACACATAGAAATTATTTCTGGTTAATCCTTAATCTGGAAGAAGCCTGGAAAAGCAGCATAGATTTTTCTGCCTAAGATCAGCATCTGCCATTCTTGCTTCAGCGCTATAATGTACCAATAAAAGCCCGACATTCATTCTGGAAAACCTGCCAGGAAGGGAACTATTAGCATTAACTACATATTTAGACTCTTCCTAAATATGGAAGCTCTACTTTGCACTGGCAATCTACGTTTATACAGTCTATAGCGGTGTTTCTCAATCACGGCAACTTTAAAACGTGTGACTTCTGCTCCCAGAATCCCCCAGCCAGCATGGGGGTTGACGTCACTAGCACAATGGCTGGGGAATTCTGGGAGTTGAAGTCCACGCTTCTTGAAGTTGCTAAAGTTGAGAAACCCAGGTCTATAGTGATGGCTTTCTGAGCTACATTCAGTAATACCCATCTTATGTCTGTCTTTTTTTTTTTTAATTAAGGGAGGGCTTTTGCTCTGTCTGTAAAGTTTTAATCCTTCTTTAAAATCATCTTAAGTAAGCAGTCTTTGCACATCTTAGGGTGATAAATTTTGCAAATTACTTCTAATCAGCTTTATTCGGTGACTCCCATGTTTGGGGTCTGTTTGTTCAGAGCTGGGGGAGATCAGACCTCCTCTATTTATTCTCTTCACATCATTAATGGATGCATTAAATATTTTCTTCTGCGCACATCCTCATTACGAATTCAGGCAATTGAGAGGTTGAAACGGAGAGGTGAAAATATACACACTGGATTCACCTCCCAGGCTCACTCATTTCCACCTTTCGTGGCATTTTAGAAGAGTTGTTTTCAATAAAAAATATTTTCCTTTTCAATTAAGCGCTTTGTCACAATTTCCTCTCCAGGCCAAGTTGTGGTTAAAACTATTTTTTACAGGGGGAAAAGGCAGATTATGGCTTCTAATCCTGACTTTTCAACAAATTTTAGAATGTTCAACTAACCATGATTTGGGCTGATTCAGTGATATAGGAAACATTATTAATTTAAACAAGAAAGTTGCTATTATTTATTTTGTGTGCCACGACGGGAGAGAAAAGAGGGGTGGGCTCAGATTGTCTTGCTTGTTCACACAATACCATTCTCCTGCCCCTCTTGTCTTCAAGATATATTGAAAGACACCTGTTGGAAATGAAATATCCAACACAGACATGTCAAATTCATGACATCACGGGACGGTTTTGCCATTGCTG
Source organism: Daboia siamensis (assembly GCA_024449315.1). Taxonomy (NCBI): domain Eukaryota; kingdom Metazoa; phylum Chordata; class Lepidosauria; order Squamata; family Viperidae; genus Daboia; species Daboia siamensis. Next base: position 1,345,505 of record JAKJMR010000167.1, on the reverse strand, counting down.
GCAATGGGGTGGGTGTGGCTTCCAGATGATGTGTCCAGTCCACAGGCCGGCAGTTGGACACATCTGGAGTGCCGGTTGGAGGAAGATTGCCGTAAAGGTGGTTTGGCTTGAAACACCTTCATGTTTTCCTTTGGGATTTAGTAATTCATTTCCCGCAAACAATTTTGGATGTGAAACACCAGCTGGCCACTAGAGGGCAGCAAAGTCTTAGGGTTTCGTGTTCTCTCTGCTGCTGTCTGGTGATCAGCCCCATTTTTGCAATTCAGATCTGCCAAATTATTTGTGAAGCACAACTGAAGGGGATTGACAGTGTCACTCTGATAATTGAAAATGCAGATGATTTGCCAGCCCCAGTAATGGAAGTCCAGGAGCACGGCAGCGGGGGTGGGTGGGAATGAGACCATGATTAACCAAACAAACGATAGCAGGTGCAGCCTTAGAATTGCCCACTGTCAGGCTCAAAGAATCAGGAACACTCAGTGACTTCAAAGCACTGAAGAGTCTATTATTGCTACTTACAAGAATCCACTCACAAAGCTAAATGGGTGCTAGATAAGGATCAAAGGAATACATGGGGGGGGGGGCCTGGACCAGGATCTCTCAGGGCTGCAATATGATTCCAAACTGATGGTGCCTTTAACCCCGCCTTCCAGCTCCTCCTGCTTATCTCCTACCTACTACACCCACAAAGACATTAAAGTGGTAGCTAGGGCCTGCATTTTAGATCACTTATCAATATGAAAGGAAGCAGAAGTCAAGACATTTGCAGGAGACCAGGAATTAAGCAGGACTGACGGAACGAGCACGGCAAAAAAGACTGTAAAATTGGGATGGTCCCTGGATGACTCATTTAACAACTGTGGTGCTTAGTGGGGGAAGTTCTGATCTACTTGCAGTTGCAAGTTGAGGACTATCTGTGCTCTTGATATGAACCGAGGTGTAGCAGGGAGGGATGAGGTGTAATCGAAGAAAGAAATCAGATCTGTTTCTTTTACCTTTTGCAACGTTAAGATGGAGGGGAATGGGAGGACACTGTAGTGTGAAGTGTCCCTTTCTCTTTTCAAACCGAGGCTGCCGAGTGCCTCGCCCATCCTTGCATTTCTCACAGCTTCATCTTTAACACAGGACCCTGCCATAACCCTGCTCTTCTTCTTTAAAAAGGGAGCTTTTCTGAAAAGAGAAGAAAGAATGGAATTGTTGTCTGTAAGCTACTTGGCTGCAGGGGGTGGGGGGGTGGGGAGAAGAGAAATAATCTGAAAAAGGAAGAATTATAGAACTGAACCCACAGAAGGACCAACCTCTCTCTGCTCAGCTGGCCAGGGCAGTTTTCAAGATTCCCTTCACTGAGCATCTGACATTTTTGGGCAGCAAAGAAACGCTGCCTGCTGAGAACTGGCAGACGATCCTGATTGAGGTCCTAAAATTCTTTATTTGGATAATCAGCTATTCACACGACGCCAACAAATATGGGAAGCGTAGAATTGTCCGTGTCTTATTCCAGTCCAGAATTGGTTGCCTCCTTTACTGAGAGTGGAAACTATCTATTTTCTTTTAAGAGCTTTAAAAAGACAACAACAACTGTCTCCTGACTGTGGTTGTGTGGCTATGGATATGTTTGTCTTGATCCATATAGGAGCCACACAGGTTGTTCTCGACTAACCACTGTACAGTCAAAGACTACCTGTACAATATACTATGGGAACTATTAGGGAGGGACTGTCCTCGCTCTCTTTCTCTCACACATCATATCCGAGCTGAGTTGCCTCTTAACTCCTCCGGAACGCTCCCCCTCCCTCCGGGGAATCCACCTCCTCCCTCCATTTCATCCCAGAATGATGATGGCTATCATCCAATACTTCTGGAGGGTAATTGGTGGATGAAGATGGCTTCTTGATCTTGTGTAGGCTCCCCCTTTTGGTGCCTTGTCTTGTCCCAGTTGACTCTAGCTGGGAAGCGGTAGCAAATGCAGGGTATGTTCCTACACAGCGAGCTGAGCAAGCAATATGGCAAATCGGGCACCACCACACTATGGCAGGGATCTTCAAACTTGGCAACTTTGAGACTTGTGGACTTCAACTCCCAGGGCTGGCTGAGGAATTCTGGGAGTTGAAGTCCACAAGTCTTAAAGTTGCCAAGTACCCCTGCACTAGGCTTTAATGACAGGTGTGAACCAGCCTAATTACACTTTATTCAGCAAACAATAACCAGCAGAGTTATATTTCTGCAACGTGAAAGCCAAGTCATAGGCTCCTGGATTTGCAGTCTCAGGACAAGCGCCAGTTCAAAAGCAGTTTCAGATATCTGCAGCCTCACCGGCGTCGGCTGTGCTCAAGGATTGAGCCAATTTTTATTTTGGCAGTTGCAGGTATTTAAAGCCACAGTAAAATTAGTCTTTTCTTTGAAACAGCACTACTATAAGGAGGTGGGTGGTTCGTTTCCCACTTGACTCACTCGATTATCTGGTTCCTGAAGTTCCCCTGAACCAGCAGCTTTTTCAAGGGAAAAACAATTCCTTAATGTGGTTGGAGCTGCCCAGGATAAGAACAGCTATGTTTTTGTTTTTTCATGCAACTAGACAAATGCATACTACATGAAATAAGGATGTTTGGAAAAGGTGCGGATGGTGGCAACCAATTTCTTCTCCTTTTTTATGGAGTGTGGAAATATTTCTTTTTTTAAAAAAAAACCAACAACCTGCACCTGCAGGGCTGGGTTGGGGATTTTCTACTCCTTGTTCTCAGCAACCTCAGATCAGCAGAATTAAAAACAACTGCATTGTCCTGAAAATATTTTTGAAGGATTGGGAAATGAAAATGATGGTGATGTGGAAGTGCACATGGTGGAAATTACGTCTCTGTCTGGGTTGCACAGTTCGGTGCTTGGCTGGGGAGTAGTCTGCCTTTTTCACTTTTCTTTCTTAAAAGAAAAGCAACCTGAATTTCCAGAGGTGCTTTTTCCAAAAGGCAATTGGGCTTGGTTTTTCCTTAAGGAGATTTCGCTTCTCACCCAAGAAGCTTCTTCAGTTCTGGCTGAATGATGGAGAATGGAAGGATTTATATCCCTTGCAGTCTTTCTGAGAGTCATTGAGGCCACTTGGAGGCTTACCTGTGCCCTCTGGGCCTCCTGAATCGTGCAAATAGGTGTGGCACCTTCTTGAAAGTGCTGACTGTGTGGTAAACAGGAGATGGTGGTGTCTGTTCCTCCCCCTCTATCGAGAAAGGGCTGATCAGTCTTAATGTAGATGGCCTCTTTGACCCCGCACTCTCAGGAAGAGCACTTAACGACCAGATGACTGCAAGGAATATAAATCCTTCCATCCTCCACCATTCAGTCAGAACTGAAGAAGCTTCTTGGATGAGAAGTGAAACATCTTCAAGGAAAAATAAAGAAAGTCCAGTTGCCTTTTGAAAAAAAAAATCTTTGGAACAACCGTGACCTGGAGGACTGAGAATCTCCTTAGATATTAAGCTGATGAAACATCTTATGACCATCTAGGTTCTGGAGATACCCAGAAGATCCTCCCCATCTCTCTCTCCCTCCCTCTTTCTTCCCCCCCTCTCTTTTTTTTAACAAATCTTCTAGCTCAGGGGTAGGCAACCTTGGCTTTTTTATGACTCGTGGACTTCAACTCCCAGAATTCCTGAGCCAGCATGGCTCAGCATGGAAATCTCTCCCTTTCCCCTCAGCATAGCTGGCTCAGGAATTCTGGGAGTTGAAGTCCATGAGTCATAGAGCGGCCTAGGCTTAGGCCAGGGGTAGGCAACCTTGACTCTTTTATGACTCGTGGACTTCAACTCCCAGAATTCCTGAGCCAGCATGGCTCAGCTTGGAAATCTCTCCCTTTCCCCTCAGCATGGCTGGCTCAGGAATTCAGGGAGTTGAAGTCCACGAGTCATGAAGGGGCCATAGTTCTCCCATGCTGGCTCAGGAATTCTGGGAGTTGAAGTCCACGAGTCATAAAAGAGCCAAGGTTGCCTATCCCTGGCCTAGTTTAATCACAATTGGGATCAGAATCTCCATTGCTAAGCAAGGCAGTGGTTAAGTTTCTCATGCCTGATTTTATGACCTTTTTGCCACTGTTGTTAAGCAAGCCACCATAGTTGTTAAGTGAAGGACGTTGGCAAATCCGGCTTTCCCTGAATTGACTTTGCTTGTCGGAACCCAGCTCGGAGGGTCACATTCCCCTGGGATGTTGCAGCCATCACAAATACATGGCCATTGCCATACAGCCAAATTTTGATTAGCCGATTGTGGGGATGTCAAAATGGCTGTGTGGAGGACTCATCCTAATTCACTTTTGTCAGCGCTGCTGTAACTTTGGCTGGTTGCTAAATGAACGGTCATAAGCTGAGGACTACGTGAAGGGACTTCAAGCTTTCTTGGGCAGGATAACCAAGAGATGCGATTTGTAACGCACCGACTGGTAGATATGAGGGCTGGCAAACCCTTTATGAGCTGCTCAGAGCCCACTCAATTCTTGAAGAATTGAGAGGAAGTGAATTGCTTGAATGAACTAGTGGTGAACACTTTTGAAAATCAATTCCAGAAAGCTTTTGAAGGAGATGTATTAAAAATGTCTCCAGATTTATCACTTCCTGCAACACTAGTTCTAAGAAATAAATTGAAGAGCTTTCAGTTATTGAGACAAATCTTCCGGATGGACCTTTTCCTCATTGGGTGGAAACTCTTGTTAATGGCGAAGAAAATATTGTCACCGTGCTGGCGGTCTGGGCCCTCAATAGCCTGTCTCCTGTTTTTCAGGTTCCTTCAAGTTTCAGCTCAAGCATAAAATTATTCAGTAGCCCACAGATTAGCAACCCCTTCCAGAATCTTGTTTTTTTGTGTTACTTGAGGGAGGCCACAAAAGAAGGCTGGGGTGCAAACATTTCTGTTGTGTGTGTAGGTCTGTATCATCAGCTGCACAATCCTCAATTACAAGCATAATGTACTCTAGGTTAAACATTGTTTTTTAAAATAGACTTTACATTAGCCACTTCTAATTAACAACAACAACAACAACAATTGTTGATAAGAAAGAGAAAAAAGTCTGGATAGTGGACATGGCAATGCCTGGAGACAACAGAATAGACAGCAGAATATTCCTCTATCCAGCCAGCCAGCCATTCCATGCATCCATGCATCCATCTATTCCTCCATCAATTCATCCAGCCACTCTATCTATCTATCTATCTATCTATCTATCTATCTATCTATCTATCTATCTATCTATCTATCTATCTATCTATCTATTCCTCCATCCATTCATCCAGCCACTCCATGCATCCATCCATGCATCCATCCATCCATCTATTCCTCCATCAATTCATCCAGCCACTCTATCTATCTATCTATCTATCTATCTATCTATCTATCTATCTATCTATCTATCTATCTATCTATCTATCCTATCACCTCATCTATCTATACATCCATATATTCCTCCAGCCACTCCATCCATCCATCCATCCATCCATCCATGTTGCCTGGGTTATTCTGGGAGCTGAAGTCCATAGGTCTTAAAGGTAGGATAGCTCTGCTCTATGCAATAATGTTAATAGATTCTTGAATTATGTCCACACCTCGATTAAAACATTACATCTCCAGAGCTTTGAGATGAAAAAAAAAATATCATAGACTGTTTGATTGAGGTGACTCTGCAAACAGCTTCTAATACATGTTAAGTAACAAAGAGAGCCACGTGCCTTGATCTATTTAAGGCCCATTTTTCTTGGAAAGTCTCTTTCAAAGATTCACTTTCAGGTCTGAGTAAATCCTAAGTAGGATTATGCCATCCAGAACATGATTGCGTAGCCAAACCATAAATCCAGATTTGTACACGAAGTTTTTTTCCGCTCTCTGAATATATTATGCAAATCAAGCCAAATTTATTCTGCCGGTATTAATGGCTTAGGCTTGCATCAATATAGACAAAACCCCCACGCAGAATATATACATTGTGTAAAAATACTGATTTATTTTTTTGGAGTCTCGCTCTTGTATGCATGCATTAAGAATGGTAAAAGCACGCACATGTGCATTTCTAAATTAATTTTAAAATCCCTCAGAAGTGTTGAAATGTCTTGAGGTTTCTACTTCTTACAACCAGCTCAGACGAAACATCGGCTTGGATTTTTATTTATTTTTACCCGCACCATTTCATGAGGTTACATATTGTTGCTCGCTAGTCAATAGTAAAATCGTGTTTGGTCCACCTGTGTCATAAAAAATTTAGCACACATAGGCACTTTTTTTTTGCACCTGGGAAGGCTAAAATACGACATCTTAAAATATGATTCCCCCCCCCCCGTCACTCAGAATCGGTTCTGCCACCTCTGTGATCCCACAAAGTTGCCGGTGCTTGACACAAAATGATTTATTTCAAAGCACAATAGTCCTCAGCTTATGACTACAATGGAGAGCAATGCTTCTGTCACCAAGCAAGCCAGTTGTTAAGTGAGCCGTGCTCCATTTTACTGGTTTTTTTTTTGCCACAGATGTTAAGTGAATCCCTGCAGTTGTTAAGTAACTCATGCGGTTGCTAAATGAATCTGGCTTCCCCCATTGACTTTGCTTGTCAGAAGCCAGCTGGGAAGATTTCAAATGGTGATCACGTGATCCCGGGACAGTGCAACCATCATATATACAAGCACATGAATTTTGATCACATGACTGCAGAGATCCTGCAACAGTTATAAGGGTGAGGACCAATTATAAGTCTGTTTTTTCTGGTGCTGTTATAATAATAATAATAATAATAATAATAATAATAATAATAATAATAATAATAATAATAATAATAATA
>JAKJMR010000167.1:1314936-1327816 GCA_024449315.1 Daboia siamensis | reverse complement strand
TCCTTCCTTCCTTCCTTCCTTCCTTCCTTCCTTCCTTCCTTCCTTCCTTCCTTCCTTCCTTCCCCACAAAGACTCAAGATTAACTTGTCTCTCATGTCATAAAATCACCCTTCTTTGATTAGGAGCCAGAACGCTTGTTGTCATCTCTTTGAGGGGAGGTTAGGAGAGGCTGATGTAACTTTCATGGCTGCAGCTCGCTTTATCAGCTGCCGTTGAAGTCTCAGGGTGCTGAAAGGGTGAGGAAAAATTATTGTGTGGCATCCATATTCATAGGGGAGTCTTGTGGCGGCTTGTATTTCTTGCCTGTAAATAATCCTTCAGTGGTTGCATTGCAAGTATGAGCCGAGAAGATCAACTTCCTTCTACATGGGCTACCAGATTCATTTTACTTCCCTTATGTTTGATGGCCCATTATCAATGGTGACAAAGTAGCTCAGCAGATCTATATACAGAGGTACCCAACAAAGCAAAGCACGAACTCCAGTAAAACAGAAATAGTAACTACTACAACAACAATTGCAGTAACCTGTAAAACCTGCATTTAAATATTAGAAAAAGTGGGTACCAAAGAAGAACAGAATCACTGAGGATCAAAGGGAGGTAAATAACAGCTATGTGCAGACGTGCACACCTGTCCTCAAAAGAACAGATAAAACTTAGATGCATGGATGTTACTTAAAAGGTAATGTTCCATCATAGGTCATGCATACATTAATCTGCATGACTGAGCCTCAGAATGTGGCAAAATCTAGCGAAAAATACCCCTCGAACACTGTTAAGAAGAGACGGGACAACCCTTTGTCTGAAATGGTACAGGGTTTACCTGTCTGAACAGGGGGTTGGACTAGAAGACCTCTAAGGTCCCTTCCAACTCTCTGTTATTACGGTTAGTGCCATAAAGAGTTTTCCCCACTGCACGAAAACCTTCCACTCTTCTGCAAGCCTGTTAAAATCCCCTGGAAAATTGTAAGTTGTTATTATAGGAAGAGGGAACATATTTTCGAACAGTAAAGCACATGCTCTTTGTAGCAGGGGGAGGGGGAGTGTGTGTAGAGCAGGGGTCTCCAACCCCAGGTCCGTGGACCGGTACCGGGCCGCACAAACAAGCAAAGCCCCATCTGAGAGATGCAGGCAGCACAGAAAACCATGCATGCACCCTCCGGTCCACGGAAAAACCTCTCTCACGGAACCGGTCCCTGGTGCCCAAAAGGTTGGGGACCTCTGGTGTACAGCGTCTCTTTTTCTCTCGCCCCCCCCCTCTTCCCTGCCCATCCCATAGGCCCCGTTGGAAGCGAGACGAGACCCGGGCATGGCATGGTGCCAGGGCTATGCAAATGGATGGTTGGCATGGCAACCAGTGATCAGCTGCAGATGAATGGAGGCAGGAGGGTGGCTTAGGGTCCTCACAAAACGTCGGTGCTCTTTTGTTCTCCCTCAGGCTTAGGCCGCTATTCACACCATCTTCCTTTAAGCGGCTCCGTTTCAGATGCCTTCCAAGCAATTTGAAGATCTGTTAATAAGGGGGGTGGGTGGGGGGCATAACAAGGAAAGAAAAATAGAAGCGGCCTGGTGGAACTCATCTTTTATGGGCTCAGTTCCTGAGCTCTTCCGATGGGACTCGAAAAACTGGAGGATCAAATTTCCAGGAAAGTTGAATCCAGTTGGGCAACTGAGCTGTTTAGATGACTAAAAAAATTCAAGATATTTATTTACCAGGTAGTCCTCGACTTACGACCACGGTTGAGCCCCAAGTTACTAAGTAAGACATTGGTTAAGTGAGTGTTGCCCCATTTTACGACTTTTCTTGCCACATTTGGTTAAATGACCCCACTGTTAAATTAGCCACACGGTTGTTCAGTGAATCTGGCTTGCCCCATTGATTTTGCTGGTCAGAAGGTCACCACCCGACACCGGGGGACTGAATAGGAACCAGTTGACAAGCCAGTTTTTCATGCCTAAAGGCGGGACTAGAACTCACAGACTCCTGGTAATTGGTCCAAAGTCACCCAGCCGGCTTTTATGCCAAGGTGGGACCAGAATTCATGGATTCCTGTTGATTGGCCCAAAGTCACCCAGCTGACTTTCATGCTTAAGGCGGGACTAGAACTCCCAGCTGCCTGGTTTCTGGGCCAACACATTAACTATTACACCAAACTGGTTCTTCAATATTGCTCCCTAGAAGTCAATTTTCGATGTTCCTTAAGAAAAGGCATTTTCATGTGTTAGTTTTAGCAAACCTTTGAGTATTACTTTTGTTGTTTGTGTATGATGCATATTCAGCTTCTTCAGTTGGGTGCCCTCCAGAAGTTCTGGATCAATTCTAATTGTTTGCATCATTAAACTGCTCATTTTCATCCGCTTTTTATCTTCCACCCCTCCTATTGCACATACTAAGCAAAGATCCCCAATTTTAGTCTTGTAAGGCATCTCGTAACATCTGGAAGCACATTATGATCTCAGACTGGCAGATGTGGCCAACCTCACTCGTCTTCCGATAAAAAAAAAAAATCCAAAGTGAAAGAAAATTTAATAACCTGCCAAATATCTTCAGAGATATAGTTTTTAAACTAGTACACAATCTAAAAGAATTTTTAGACTGGGAACTTGAAAAGTACCAAAGGAATTGATTATGAATGTATTTGTGTTGCTTCGTGGCACATGTTAACCCAGAGCCAAGAGATTTTAAACCTGGGAGCAAGCCTCTAATTTTTGCTTTTATTTTATTAACAGAAACTTCTTTGGGAGATCAGATTTGACTGAACATTAAGATAACAATGGAATAAAAGTAACCAGCCACTGTAGGCCTGCTTCTAATAGCAGTAAGATTTGCTTCTATTAACAAATCATAATGTTTATCCCTGGGCTGTGAAAAGCTTCATTTTGTGATTTTGGCACATCAGACTGCTCTCAAAAGCAGAATAGCAGATCAGATAGTTTTGTCCCTTCCTGTTTGGTTGATAGAGCTACTGAGAGGTAGACACAGTCATATTCTCCAGCTGTTCAGGATCAACATCTGTCATACTTACAGTGACCCGAAATCCTTTATTACAAAAGACAGCCCTTTTCTTTCAGAAAGCTGTCAGTCAGGCTGATTTCATTTAATTATTTAGTTTCTTGGCCTGGCTCTTGACTTTCCCTTTGTAAACAATCCAAGTTATAAACATAACAATTTGTTTTTAATCCTTGTGAACCTCTTTCAGATTTGCACTTTTATTTTTTCCCCAAGAAAATGGGGTCCCTGTAGGTATTCAGTGAGGATGCTGATCAAGGCTTATGGAATTAGAAGACATCCAAAAACAAGCCATGTTGGTATTTCCTTAGTATTAGGTTAGCATAGAATGCTCATCTAGTCTTTATAGTTTGAAACAGGGTTTGGAAGCAAACTCAGCTATCAGCCAAAGAGTAAGAGTGGGGGATGTAATCCAGTTAATGCACAACAATATATGGGTTCTGTAAGCAATTCCCTTTTTCTTCTGCCATGCTGTCGCATCTCCTTAGCAATACTCTTTACTCCACCTGTTTTCCCTACAACAACAGCCCTATCAGGTAGGTTGAGCTAAAAGAGAATGGCTGGCACAAAGTCAGCCAGCCAGCTTTCATGCTCAAGGCGGTGTTAGAATTCCCAGTCTCCTGGTGATTGGTCCAAAGTCACCCAGTTGACGTTCATGTCTAAAAGCAGAACTAGAACTCAGTCTCCTGATTTCTAGGTAGCACTTTCCCCATTACATCAAACTGACTTTGCTTTTCTACATGGAGACAAAAGCTGTGCTGCATATAAATGCTTCCTCGTTGTGACATCTCAGGTTTGTACAGGATCAAGCAATTGATAGATGAACAAGAGCAGAGCAAGCTTTACGTTTAAAATGGTTGGCAGCAGTAACTGTCTTGCAGCCTTAAGGCACTATTACACGAAATCCAACAATCTATTTGAAAGGTGCAATTTGGTGAGGGTGTTTCTTGCAATGGAGGAAGCAGGTAAAGCGGAGATAATGGCAGATATCCCACCTTTGGCAAACAAGTCTATTTTTTTGGTTGGCGCTGGCTGATTTCATTCTAAATGTGTGCGGAGGTAAAATTGCCCATTGCTTGGCGATGCAATTGACATTTCTTTTTTAAAGCTGGTTATTTTGTAATGGAAAAGAAATCAAAACAGCAGCGTTCAGAATCATCCCAGTGTTCAATGCAAATGGAAGGTCCAAACTGAGGCGAGGAATTGACAGTTCAAGGAATCTAGAGTTTTGTCAACTAGTAACAAAATAAAGTCAGGCAAATCAATAGGGAAAGATTTGTAGTAGTCTGAAAAACAGAGTCTAGACCAGGGATGTCCAACTTCGGCGACTTGAAGACTTGTGGATGTCAGTTCCCAGAATTCCCCAGCCAGCCATGTCTGTACTACAGAGTAACAAATCTCTTTATTTCCTAAAAGGACTTCGCCAAAGCTTTGATCTCAGTATAGTCCACATTAGATTACTCCTACAGCAGCTGTAAAGAATTCACAAACTTTCTGTTGCTCGTAAGCCAAAAACCAAGAAAAATCACATTTATGTCGATCAAGGTTCAGTGAGCACAGCCATGCTAGATTGTGAGCCATGTTTTGTAGTGGAACACAGTGTGTGAACCCAACCACTTGTGACTGATTGATTGATATATGGGCCATCGGGCTGGTGTTAACTCTTAGCAACCACAGATAAAAGTTTCTCTCGGAGAATCTGTTCCCCACCTGGTCCTTCAGATATTCTAATGATGCATCCATTGCTATTGTAACTGAGTCTGTCCACCTTGATGCTAATTGTCCTCTTCTCTTTTTTTTTCTTTTTTTTCTTTTTTCTAGTTTAATTAAAAGAAACTAGAGGTGACATGATAGTAGGGTTCCAGTATCTCAGGGGCTGCCCCAAAGAAGAGGGAGTCAAGCTATTCTCCAAAGCACCTGAAGGCAGGACAAGAAGCAACAGATGGAAACTAATCAAGGAGAGAAGCAACCTAGAACTAAGGAGAAACTTCCTGAGTTAGAACAATTAATTAGTGGAAAACACTGGAGGATTTTAAGAAGAGATTGGACAGCCATTTGTCCAAAATAGTATAGGGTCTCTTGCTTGAATAGGGGGTTGGACTAGAAGACCTCCAAGGTCCCTTCCAACTCTATTCTGTTATTCTTTCCTTTTAGTTTTCTTAGCATTGAAGTCTTCTCCAGAGAACTTTGCTTCTTAGAATGTATGCAAAGTAGGATAACTTGAGGCTGGATGTTTGTATATTCTCCAAGTGTATATTTCCCAGTTTCCCACACCCTAACAGGACTGGGTTTTTCCCCCCTCCCCAAGTGTCTTATATTAACATTTATTGTTCTTAGAAATGTAGACATAGAAGATAAATGCAGGTGTTTTAAAAAGCTAAAACATTTGAAGTTCCCTAGAAACAGAACTCCATGGGCAATTTGAAAAGTCACTCTTTTTACAGCTGTTTACAGCTAACTCCAGGTAGAAAAATCTGTGGTCTCTTTCCAGCCATTGTAAATGCTAAAGGACATTTTTCACACCCCAGGTTCACATACAGATAGTCCTTGTGTAATGACTGTTCATTAAACAACCGTTCTAAATTACAACGGACCCTCTCTAAAACTATTTACCACCCAGTTCCAGAGTTCTGATGGCTGCAAACACCTACCGACCTCTGGTCATATGACCATATTTGAGGTGCTTGGCAACCACTTATAGCTGGTTGTAGCCGTCCACAGTCTTATGATCAAATTTACAATGTTGGGTTGTTGTTGTTTTTTTGCTGACTTATGATGGAAATTCTGGCCTTCCTTTCAGCTTGACTATCTGTACTCTCATGAATGTAGGCAAATTATACGTGTCCCAGCATAATGTCCCAGGGTCCAATCTGGGTCAGTCACCAGGAACAAAGGTTTATTTTTCCAAGCTTTCGCTCTGGTGCTGGAGCCTATCCTCAGATCCTGATTTATCTGTATTCTGCCCCCTCTCCAATTTTTTTTTTTTTTAAAAAAACGATTTCAGATTATACACCCTGTTTTTCCAGCTGATGAAAAATTGGCTGGCAAACCATCTACCAAAAGCAGCGATAGGAACATCATAGCATTGTATTTAAACAGCCTGGTGTGCTGCAGATGCGATGGCTTTTTGAATCTACAGCAGAGCGGGATGGAAGTTGCTCTCGTGCTCATGATATGATAAACCCAGTAATTACAGCAGAGATCTTCTTGCTTGTTTCACAAAAATGAGTAAGCAATATTTATCCAGGGCCTCTTTGTAACCGCACTCCCAAGTGAAGGATTGAATGTGAGTTTTGGGGGACAAAGAACAGGAGAATAAAAATGTTGGCAGGGAAGTTGAATATATTCCAGTGCATAAGTGTTCTCCCCCCCCCAATTACACTAGCAAGTTGCATGTGGAAGTTTGTGGACAAAGACCCAGGTGTTGTTTTCTAGCATTTGCTTTCAGTCACAATCAAGCGAGTTTGTGTCTCAGCCTTTCTGTTTGTAATTATATTTGGGCGCCATCTGCATCACCTCCTTTCATTCCATGTTAATTCGGGGGTGGGTGGGGAGGGAATCAAATACTTCGCTTTAGTTGTTGGGGTTTATAAGGATGGGATTTGTTTGGATGACACCCCAAGCCAACTGTCGCACTTCTATGCCAAGTGCCAGAATTAGGACCTATCGGTGTGGCATTAGGAAACCTAGCAAAGTATGATCATGATATGAGAGAGTATTTGTAGCTCAGGATGCAACTCCTTGGTCCCCTCTGAACTTTTCTTGCGGGTGTTTCATTACCCAGCTAGGTAACATCATCAGTGCTAGCTGTGAAGGAAACAATGAAAACAACAACGAAATAACAAAATAACAATGAAAGATCTGCAAGAAGACCACCACACCCAGAAAGCAACAAGGCCCCCAAAGTAGGATGAGTTATAGTCCGAGAGCTCCCCCTCCCTTTCCTTGAATAGCCCAGCTGTCTTTGTAGGAGGGAGCCAGCCCCCCCCCCCTTTCTGAGGGTTTAAAAATGTTTCTGTAAAAATAAATTTTAAACAATGCGGTGTGACCTGTTGGGCTTTTGCGCCATCCCAGATGAGATGGGGGGAAGGTTAAATCTCTTCCTTGCTCCATCCACTGAGCTACATCTATACCCACAATTGGCAAAATTTGGACAACCTTGGTCTGAAATCATATAGGGTCTTTTGCATGAGCAGGGTTTTGGATTAGCAGATCTCCAAGGTCTCTCCCAACTTCTGTTAAAAGAGGAGACAAAATCAGGACAAGACAAAATGCTGGAATTGAAGCTTCTCATTTTACAATCCGTTTGTGTCTCATCCTTCTCTGGAGGCTGAAAGGGACATGCTGCATTGATTAACCCCAGGTCTAGGTTCAGAAGAGACACTGAATTGTGGCTTAGAGGAGTAAACCAAGGCCCTGCTCCTTAGCCACAATTTAACCCATGGTCTGGAGCTCAGACAACATGCCATGACTAGCCAAAACATGGCCTGTATGTTGTGTGAATCAAGAATACACAAGGCAAAGAGACTCAAAAGGCCAAACAGCTGTTTGTCTCACAAACACTTTTGGAAATACAGATAGTCCTCAACGTAGGACCCTAATGTAGCCTACTCATTATGGTCATATGTCCAAACAGTCATAAAACAGGTCACGTGATTTTATGATCTTCTTTGTTAAATGGAAGCCACGGTCTTTAAGTGAACCAGTGGTTCGCTATGGGCGCAGTTTTGCCAAAACTGGAATAAGTGCCAGGTTTTGGCAAAACTTGTAAAAATGGTTATGCAACCAGGGGATACTACAAATGGTCATAAATGCGGTTTTGTTGCCAAGAGCCTGAAGTTCTATCACGACGGAGGGGCTGGTTATAACTTTGAATGGTTGCTAAGCCACCGATTGTAAGCCAAAGACCATCTGTAACTAGATTTGAGTTCCTACACCGGATTTTAGCTGTATCAGTTCGGCCCTTCACAATAGGTCCAGTTTCCAGTGGCCTCTTGGGAAAATTAATTGTCCACTCCGCTCTATCATAATAAGCCTCTGAACACTGCATCTCTTTCAACAGGATGTCCAAAACATACTAGAATCAACACCATCTTTCATATCCAGACGCTCCAATTTCATTACTGCCCTATCTTTTCAGATTTTGTTTCATGGAATAGAACACTTTGGGAAAGTAATGCTTCTTTTACCACAGTTGCTCAGCAGATGAATAGTGTCAGCTGCTGTCTGCTGAGCGTTTAAATGTGACTTTCCCACAGCAGATTCCTAAATTCTGGAAGTGTGAACCAATGGATAGGATTTCACAGCGAAGGAAGATTTAGGCCAGGAGTGTCCAACCATGGCAATTTCAAGACTTATGGACTTCAACTCCCAGAATTCCCCAGCCAGCCATGCTGGCTGGGGAATTCAGGGAGATAAAATCCACAAGTTTTAAAGTTGCCAAGATTGGACACCCCTGATTTGACCGTGCTATTCCTACAGAAGGGATTAGCACTGAGGGAAAAGCAGTAAAGAATATGTCAGAAATAGGTGAAATTGGAGAATTTAGGGAAAGGGGACATTACTCAGAATGAGCTTTCTCCCACAGGAATATAATAGATGGATGGCAATGAAAGTTTGCACACTGATGTCTCCTCTGTTGTCCACATCCCATCCTGACAGAGGAAGTGGGTGTGGTTTTTGGTTTTTTTTTTGCTGTCTCAGCATCTTTCGTGGTACTGCAGAGCTAAAAGAACTAGGAAATTCCTAAGGCCATTTGCACATGTGGAAAACAGCTGCATCAGAGCCATTAAAGAGGCCAAGGGTAGACATTTTGGTTCCACGGAATTCCGCAGAAGAGTTTTAAACCAAGTTCTAGAATCTGGCTAGCCTCTGGCCTAAGATTTCCCTTATCTTTTTTTTTAAAAAAAATTCTACTTTATGCCTCCGACTGGGTTAATTCCTGAAGTCATTCTGTGTTTCGCAGAAAACTTAACTGTATCCCTTCAGGCCCAGATTTTTAGTACAGGTAAACCTCGATTTATGTCCACAATTGAGCCCAAACATTCTGTTGTTAAGTGAGACATTGGTTAATTGAGTTTTGCCCCATTTTACGATTCCCCTTGCCACCGTTGTTAAGCAGATCACTGCAGTTAAGTTAGCAACCCAGTTGTTAAGTGAATCTGGCTTCCTCATTGACTTTGCTTGTCAGAAGGTCGCAAAAGGGGAATCACGTGACCCCCAAGATGCGGCTGTGGTCATCAACATCAACCAGTTGCCAAGCATCTGAATTTTGATCACATGATCATGGGGATGCTGGAAAGGTTGTAAGTGTAAAAAATGGTCATGTCACTTTTTCCAGTGCTGTTGTAACTTTGAATGGTCACTAACTGAAATGAAATGTTGTAAGTCAAGGACTACGTGTATGTCAGTGGCTTTATACTAACCAAACTGGACTTTCCGTGGTATAGGAGGAAGCGAGTATTGGATCTGCATGCCACCTTGAGTTGTTTATAAAAATACTGAAGGTGGGATAGAAATTAAACGTAGCGGTCAGAATCCACAGAAACCAAAATGGGTGCTAACCATTTAAACGGTGAACTATCCAGCTTGGGCTTCTGCTTATCCTTTTCCTAGTGCAAGGCTGAAAATTAATCTCCTGTTTGCTATGTAAAACCTCCTCTCTTTTCCCCCCCTGTGATTCTCAAAGTACCTGTGTGCGTTTGCTTAAGCGGTAAGACTTTAGATTTCTGCAAAGCCTCTTTTGAGTACTCTAAAGCTCCTCTGTCAAATTCGTGGACAGATCTGTTTTGTTTTCTTGGCAGCTGGGTGGACGCGAGTTGCCATCGTATTTTCCATTCTGATTCGATTTAAGTGAGCTAGCTCAGTGTAACTCAACCTGGGCTACTTTTAAGACAGGTGGGCTTCAACTCCCAGAATTCCCAAGTCAGCTGGCTGGGGAATTCTGGGAGTTGAAGTCCACACGTCTTAAAGAGGCCCAGGTTGAGAAACACTGAGCTAGATGACAATGGTGATGATGATTCACTTCTCAGTCAAACCCACATCTTGATACATTCTGGTGCCCCCCCCCCCCGCCAATCATTTAGGTATCAGTGTTTACTTGAGATTACTTGAGCCAAGGTTACCTGGATGCTAGCTAGCTGGATGTAACTTTTTAAAGAAAAGTACTATTGTTTATTGATTGATTAAATTTTTACTCCTACTTTATTACTGTATAGGTAACTCAAGAGGTTGAATAAACATAGTACTTCTCCCCACTTCTATTTTCCCCACAGTAACAGCCCTGTGAGGTGGTTAGGCTGAGAGAATGTGACTGGCCTTAAGTGACTTAGGTGGCTTTCATGCCTAAAGCGGGACTAGAACTCCCAATCTCCTGGTAATTGGGCCAGAGTCACCCAGCTGACTTTCATGCCTAAGGTGGGACTAGAACTCCCAATCTCCTGGTAATTGGCCCAAACTCACCCAGTTGACTTTTATGCCTAAGGTGGGACTAGAACTCCCAGTCTCCTGGCAATTGGCCCAAAGTCACCCAGCTGACTTTCATGCCTAAAGCGGGACTAGAACTCATAGTCTCCTGGTAATTGGTCCAAAGTCACCCAGCTCATGCCTAAGGCAAGGTTTATCTTCTTTGGTCCCATATCTTGGAGATTGCATCACTTTACACTCACACCTCGAAACAACACATTGGTTATATTTATCCTACCTACCAACCTCTAAAGTTAACCTCAGTTAATCAAAAAGCAAACTATGCCCAGACAAATAATCTTAAAGTTGTAATCTGGTACAAACAGCATCATAAGACAATGGCTTGGCTGCTAAAATTAGGCAGCCCTCTAATATAGTGGGGTGTGTGAATCCAGCCAATGGGACTTCCGATTACCTATGATTTGTGCTTGGACTTTGCCTTGTGCTTAGCGTACTTTATGCTAATTAAGACGACAATCTTAAATTGCACGAGGGAGTCGGTTCCATTAAACTTGTAGGGTATCCTCTGAGAATACGTGCTTAGCTTTGCCACCCGGATTTGCATACCTCATCGCTTGCAGCCTATTAGGGGGTTGTTAGGAAAAGCAGACCTGGGCCCATGCTGGCTCAGGAATTCTGGGAGTTGAAGTCCACAAGTCACAAAGGGGCCATAGTTCCCCACCTCTGCTCTAGCCTCTTCCCCACTCCTTTCTGGGTCCAGTCTGAAAAAGCGAAGGAGCATGGAAAAGGTGGCGGATCTTAATGAACGGTTGCTTGTCTTCATCAGTGCGATTGCTTTCCTACGGCTTTTGGCCTTGGTTTCTTTATTTAATGCACTAACTGGGCTGCTGGATAATAGTTAAGCTCTCCAGCGGATTAGATGGGTCTCTTCACTGCCCATTTACATATATTCCTTACCAGAGTGGCACTGCAGTTTTGAGTCACGGATTTCCAGTTCCAATCCACATCATTCTGGACAAATAGCTGTCCAATTTCTTCTTAAAAATCTCCAGTGTTGGAGCACCCACAACTTCTGGAGGAAACTTGTTCCACTAATTAATTGTTCTCATTATCAGGAAATATCTCCTTAGATCTAGGTTGCTTCTCTCCTTGGTTAGTTTCCATCCTTTGCTTCTTGTTCTTGCCTTCAGTTGCTTTGGAGAATAGCTTGACTCCCTCTTCTTTGGGGCAGCCCCTCAAATATTGAAACACTGCTATCATGTCACCCCTAGTCTTTCTTTTCACTAGACCAGACAGATCCAGTTCCAGCAACCGTTCCTCATATAGATGCTCAAGTCAGTATTTAAGAGGGATCGTCTATTCAAAATCCAGAAATTTTCAAAGCCTGGAGTCAAACTCGTACAAGCGTTCATTTTGACTGGTCACTATCTCAGCACAATGTGTGAATCAGACTCAATTGTATCAGGTTAATTTTAAAAGGAAACAAGAGACATCGTAATGAGGTACAAGTTGGCACCTCATTTATTTATTTATTTGGGAAATGTATTTGCTGCCCATCTCATATCCAACAGCTTTGGGCTTAGTGAGGAAGCTGTGAACTTGATTGTGTTTACAGTCTGACTTCAGCTTTCCCTTTGGTTTACAGACCTGCAAAGATCATAAATGGGGACCTTGGTTGCAAAGTTACTTTTTTTCATCACTGTCGTAATTGTGAACAGTGGATAAAACCGTTGTTTTTGTTCTCATTTAGGCAGATCCTGTTCTACAGACGAACTGGGTTTAGGACTGTATGTGTATCCAACACCCCTGCCAATTTCGGGAAGACACTTCTGTATCGGTCTCTTGGGGAAGGAATGCCCTTAAGATAATCCTAGTTTGTAAATATTTAAGAAGAAGGAGGGACAAGGTTGTAATTATATTGTAATTATCTGTTCGAAAGCCAGAAGTCATTTGTAAATTTCTTCATTGTTTCTCTTTTCTTCTTTTTATGGATTTATTTGCTGTCTGACCCCACACCATCCTTATCTTCCTTCACCCCTGTTCAAGAGAGCTGAAACCCCCTCGCCTTCCTCCCCCCCTCCCCGCCCCAACCTGCACACTTTCCGTCTCCAAATGCATCAAGCTCATTAATGCTATTCCCATGGCAACTCATTATGATGTCAAAGGAGGAGGGAGAAATTACCAAGGGATTTAAAGGAACAAAGTGTTCCATGGCTGATCCCTCTCCCGCCCCCCACCCCATCTGCTCCTTTCCTCCCCCCAAACCTCAGTCTATCCCATTGCCCCAGGGCTCTGGACATTCTCCGCTCCCTTTCCCTTCACTAAACCTTAATTCAGATACGTGGCCTCGGCTTCCTACTTACGAAGGTTGCAGTGTCCTGGGGTCATATGATCTTTCTCTTTCTTTCTTTCTTTCTTTCTTTCTTTCTTTCTTTCTTTCTTTCT
>JAKJMR010000167.1:1295192-1310307 GCA_024449315.1 Daboia siamensis | reverse complement strand
CCTATCCTATCCTATCCTATCCTATCCTATCCTATCCTATCCTATCCTATCCTATCCTATCCTATCCTATCCCCTTTATACTATACTCTACTCTACTCTACTCTACTCTACTCCTATTCTATTCCATTATTTAATTCTATTCCTATTCTATTCTATTCTATTCTATTCTATTCTATTCTATTCTATTGGATTATCTAGTGAAAGACTCTTGTCAGTCCTGTTCAGCTGGCCAGCAGCACTAGCTGCGTTCCTCCAATTGGTACATAAATCCTGGAGAATATAACTACTCTAATTCTTGATGGAAACCGGTGGATTTCTCTAGGAGGATGCAATGGTGGGTTCAAATTGAATGCAGTACATCTAGCTTCAGAGTTAAATTATTGCAGGCTTGGCTTCAGAGTGAAATTGTTTGCCCGAGTATGGTTGCAGCTTTTCCGTGGGTTGAGCTGCGGTGCTGGAAAAGGCGCCTGTGTAATTCCTTGGACAGCAAAGGTGACTAACAAGCAAATACAGGAGCTCGTAACGCCAGATATGTCACTGGAGGGACAAATCACAAAACTGCATCTCACTTATTTTGGCCACGAAGGGGAATTCGCTGGAGAAAGTCCCAAAGCTGCTTTTTTTCAAAAGGCAACTGGACTGCCTTTGTTTTTCCTTCAAGACATTTCACTTCTCGTCCAAGAAGCTTCTTCAGTTGGGGTGGTTAAGCATCTGAAGGAATTGCTGTTTCCCCCCCCCCTCCGCCTTTGAAACCTTTATAACTGAAGAAGTTTCTTGGATGAGAAGCAAAACGTCTTCAAGGAAAAACAAAAGAAGCCAGTTGCCTTCTGAAAAAGCATCTTTGCGACAACCATGAGCTGGATGACTGAGAATCTCCATAGCCACTGGAGAAAACAATTATGTTGGGAAGAGTTAGCAGTAAAAGGAAACCAGGCCGTCAAAGAAAAGGGTGGAGGAAGGCCATCAAAGCTGGCACCAGCCAGAGCATAAAAAAAAAAAAAAAACCTCAAAAGAAATAGTACAAAATTGGAAAATGTGGAGAGACCCGGCCCATAGAATCACCAAAAATTGGACACAACTGAATGGATAACCCCATCATCATAACTTCAGAGTGAAATTGTTATGCCCCAGTTTGGTTGCAGCTTTTCTGTGGTCCGAGGCATTCTGGGATTTGTAGTTTGTCACCTCTGAGGAACACCAGGTTGGGAAGGCTAAATCAGACAATTATTATTTGAGAAAAGCCCTTGCAAAGTTAAAGCAGCTTGGGTTTCATGAGCTAACCGTGGCTGGTATTTAAAATTTAGAGAGCCAGTTTGGTGCAGTAGTGAGTGTGCTGGATTAGAATCCAGGAAGCTCTGAGTTCTAGTCCTTCCTTAAGTGTGGAAAGCAGCTGGATGATTTTTGGCCAGTTGTTTTCTTGTTGCTGTGGGGAAAATAGGAGGGAGGTGCTTTGTGTAAAGCACCTTGAGTACAGGAGCCCCCAACTTAGAACTATTCCTGTACTGATAATTTGAAGTTACAACAGCACTGAAAAAAGTGACTTATGCCCATTTTTCATACAACAGTTGCAGCATCCCCACGGTCACATGATCAAAATTTGGACACATGAGAATTGGCTCCTGTTTAGGCCGTTACAGTGTCCCGAAGTCATGTGATCATCCTTAGTGACCTTCTGACAAAGGGGAAGCCAGATTCACTTAACAACCGTGTTACTACCTTAATAACTGCTGTGATTTACTTAACAACTGTGGCAAGAAAGGCCGTAAAAACGGGGCAAAACCCCATTAACAATTTTGGGCTGAATTAGCGTTGTAAGCCAAGGACGACCTTAGTACAAAATTACAGGTGGAACGTAATTCCAATAAATGTGAAATGAAGGAATATAAAAGTAAATAGGTTGTCCTCACCCCTTCATTTGGCAATTTTCATTGATGGATGAACTTGCATGAATTTTGTTTACAACACAGATTAAAAAAACAAATGAACAGAGCACCCGTGAGAAAAGATGGAAATGAAGGCTTGCGTATGTAATAAGTTCATCTGTCTGATTGATTAGCAGAAGCACAGTCTGTAAAGTAGCCAATTTGAGGTAGTGATTAAAAGTATCAAGCTAAAAACCAGGAGCCTGTGAGTTCTAGTCCTGCCCTAGAACTGTCATCAGCTGGATAACTTTGGGTCAGTCAGTTCTAGGACAAAGACAAGGGCAAACCACTTCCTAAAATCTTGCCAAGAAAACTGCATGGATTGGTCCAGGTTAGGGATAGAAAAGCTATGGCCCCTTTATGACATGTGGACTTTCAACTCCCAGAATTCTTGACTCCACATAGCTGCCTCAGGAATTCTGGGAGTTGAAATCCACAGGTGATAAAGGAGCCATAGTTGGCCCAGGCAATCATTAGGAATCAAGATTGATTGATAGGCACACATAAACACTCTCACACACAGGTGTGTCATATAATATATGTGGGTATGTGTCTAATACTCAGGGCTTTTTTTCTCATAGAACGCTCAGAATGGAGTTCCGGCACCTTTTTTGGATGGAACCTTGTAGGGTAGGCAAGGTGGTTTGTATGACATGTGTGAGTTCCAGCACCTTTTTCTTTTACAAAAAAAGCACTGCTAATACTGTATTTATTTTTGTCATATTTATGTAGTGTATATCAGAGGTGGTGACCCTTTGAGAGCTGTATGCAACAAAATTTCATTTTAATATATGCCAATTGTTCTACATTCAAGGTGACAATAAAGTTATTATTCTATTCTAAGTGCACAAAATAGTTGCTGTCGGTTGCCATTGTTAAAGTCCTGTATGGCTTAGGACCTGGGTAGTGTTCCTCAAACTTGGCAACACGCTGGCTCTGGGGAACTCTGGGAGCTGCAGTCTTCACAAGTTAAATTATATTGGTTAGGGCAGGGGTAGGCAAACGTGGCTCTTTTATGACTCATGGACTTCAACTCCCAGAATTCCTGAGCCAGCATGGCTGCCTACCCCTGGGCTAGGGAATTCTGGGAGATGAAGTCCACTCATCTTAAATTTGCTTAAGACTGAGAAAGCCTAGAAAATTAGGCTTGGAAAAACATACATAGGAGGATGGCTGGTGAAAGGCTACAGAGTGCAGGTGTTATTTATGTGCCCAACTTTCTTGTTGTTGATTGTGGCTCACTATGTGGCCTGTCCCAGGTGGTGAGCCATTTTGGATGGCTTTGGAGATTATTTTGCTCTTCCCTTTAATTTTGCAATATCCAGCAGGAAGCATTGTTAGGGGGAAAAACAATGACATTTATCTGAATGGTGAATCATAACTTAATGAGAGGTGTTGTTGAAAGCTATCATTTCCTCTTATTTTGTTTTGATGATGCCCTATTTGCATATTATATGTGGCGGTGGGAACATTCCTGTGCAATTATGCTACTGATGTGGAGAGTCAATTGGCTTTGTCCTATTAAACCAGCCAAGCTCTTCCCTCCACAAACAACTTAACCTGCCTGTGAACCTTCAACCTTATTTTCAGGTGCTAGAATGGTGCCCCATTGTCCCCTCATTAAGGACAACGGCCTTGAGCACGTGCAGAGGGCTCTTCTCTCACAGCACAGGAGCTGACATCTTCGATTGCCTGCTGATTTTCACTTCAGCCTTTGCAATAAACTGTTTTGCAGCAGAACTGCACCAGGCGAACCCTACCATACATTTTTTATGCGGGGTGCTGAAGGAGGATTGAGATTCTAGCTGAGGTTCTTAGCTTTGTAGATGTGACTTTGGTGGGTTTTGTCAAGCTGCAAAACTCAAGAAAGAGAAGGTTACTTCTGAGTGGCCCCTCCCCTACAGACAGAAATCTTGGCCAACTAGAGCAATTACTTGCTTCATAAAAGATATAGTTTAAGAACTTCGAGGGAGGAATTACCTTGACCTGCTTCCTCACAAGCAGACTAAACTTAGCTGCCTCTTGGTCCTCTGGAATCCAACCTGTCCCTCCTGGGAATCCAGACCAGAAGTAGTTCTTGAGCTATGTTCATTTAATGACCGTTTGAAGTGACAACAGCGCTGAAAAAAGTGACTTGTGACTTTTTTTTTTTCATTTTCACATTTATGATCATTGCAGCGCCCCATAGTCATGTGATTAAAATTCAGGTGCTTGGCAATGGACTCCTATTTATGACCACTGTGTTATCCTGGGGTCCCCTTTTGCGACCTTCTGACAAGCAAAGTCAATGGGGAAAGTCAGATTTGCTTAACAACCTTGTTACTAACGACTGCAGTGTTCACTTAACAACTGTGGCAAGGAAGGTCATCAAACAGGGTGAAACTCACTTAACAACTGTCTCTTTTAGAGGCAGACATTCGGGGCTCAATTGGGGCTGTATGTAGAGAACTACCTATAGGTACATTCCATCACTGTAGACATCAGAGTATATTGCTATTCTTCTTCTTATGGGTTCCCTTGCACCTGTCCCGGGGAAGATCTGCCCCATGAATCATGGTGGATTCTATCTAAAGCTCGTTGAGTGCCAGATCGCCTGGCCAAGAACAACAGATGGTCTTAATCCAGGGAAATTTCCAAGGCCCATTAAAGCCGAAGGATGCCTGCCAGATCTTTATAAGCATGGCACATCCCAGAGACAGCTGTGAATGGTCTATATAGTTAGGGATGCTACTGCAGTCAAAGTATTAAAAAGATGTGTTTGGTCTTCTGCCTCATTTTCTCCAACTGAATTTGGATGTTCTTGATTCTACCATGCTTGTTGGCCAGGGACCCCTCCCCCCAAGCCTGTTCTCTCTCTCTCTCTCTCTCTCTCTCTCTCCCTCTCTCTCCCTCTCTCCCTCTCCATGAAAGGCCAGGAAGAGCTATAGAACAGCAGGCAGCCTGTGAATCTCTTCCAGTTGTGCCCCTGTAAAAGCAGAGGCTTAATCTTAGCCTCACCTGCAAAGCAGTGTTTCTCAACCTCAGCAACTTTAAAAATGGATGGATTTGCAACTCCAAGAATTCCCCAGCCATGCATGCTGGCTAGGGAATTCTGGGAGTTGAAGTTCACAAGCTGCCAGGTTTGGTGACCCCTGCTGTAGGAGATCAGGCATCAGCAGAAGCCAGAAGTAGCTTTTAGGAGACGTCACTGCCAGTCAAAAGGGGGTCTTTGCCTTCAGAGCTCAAAATGCACAGTAAGTCCAAGAAGTGAGTTGCAAGAGGGAGTTGACTTTTGGTGCCAGAGTGTGCCTCGGCAGCAATTGTGATGCCAGCTGCCCAACCAACGTTTCCAATGATGGATGGAATCGAGGCCCAGAAGAGAACAGGACCCATTGTTCCCTGTGGAGTGAGAATGAGAGCTGTAAAAGTCTTGTTCTCCCCTTCTTCTCCTTCAAACATTGTTCTTTTTCATGCATTGATTGAGATTGTTTTGATGTGTGGTTTGCGGTGATCCGAGGTCTTAAGCCAAGATCACAAGTTGCAGAGAGCAGGAAGAAGATCAGTAGATCTTACTATTTTCTTCAGCCCTGTCCCCAACCCCCGGTCCATGAACCGGTGCCAGGCTGTGGCATGCCATCAACCGGTCTGCACAAACAAGCAAAGCCCCATCTGTGAGATGCAAGCAGTACACAAAACCAGGCACCCTCCGGTGCATGGAAAAGCCTTTCTCCATGGAACCGGTCCCTGGTGCCCGAAAGGTTGGGGACTTCTCCTTGAGTTCATCTATTGCCCAGCATTAAGCCAGTAGGGAAGATTAAAAAAAAAAAAACCTTTCATTCTGGGAAAACTAATCAAGAATAGAAACTAATCAAGGAGAGAAGCAACCTAGAGCTAAGGAGAAATTTCCTGACAGTGAGAACAATTAATCAGTGGAACGGCTTGCCTTCAAAAGATGTGGGTGCTCCATCACTGGAGGCTTTAAAGAAGAGATTGAACAACCATTTTTCTGGACTGGAATAGTGTTTCCTGCTTGAGTAGGGGGTTGGACTAGAAGACCTCCAAGGTCCCTTCCAATTCTGTCATTTGGTTGTATTCTGACTCTGGGGTGAGCCTTGCAAACAACCTTCTCTCCATCTTACATTGAAGCAGGAGGCGGTATATGTGGTGACAGGCTGAATGCTGAAGACTTTGAAGGACAGAACCGGGTTTGCATCTTGCCTCCATTTCTGCTTTTTTTTTTTTAAATTTAGCATGAAAATCTCTGTTGCTGTTCCTACTTGATACGACCCAAGAGAGAAAGAAAACAAATACTAAATGGCAGATGCCCTTGCCTTGAAAGAACTCTTTACCCATCAGCCTATATTCCCCTGCATAAATCCCCACAGAATTCATTGTCTTGCGTGACGTTTTAACCGTTGCTTTTGCTAAATTACCGGGGTTGTTTTCGTATCTGTTGAAAAACCGCCAGAATTCCTTTGGGATTACAGCAGAGTACACAACAAATGAATAATTGCTTTCTTTTATTTTATTTTATTATTTTATTTTATTTTATTTTATTTTATTTTATTATTTTATTTAATATTTTATTTTATTTTATTTTATTTTATTATTTTATTTTTTAAAGTGTGTTACAGCCTTTATATGCCCTTCCCTCAACTCAGATCAGGTAACTCTGCCTAGACCAGACCATATAACTCTGTCCATTTCTGTGGGACCCTGCAAAACCATCTCACCTCTGCCTGTTGTTTTTCTTCAGGCGTTGCTTTCATTGAGTACCTCTAATTACAGGTCATCCTCGACTTATAACCGTTTGGACATTTGTCCTGTATTTATGACAGTTGCAGCGTCCCGGGATCACGTGATTTCCCCTTTTGGGACCAGACAGGCGACGTCAACGAGGAAGGCAGGTTTCAGTTAACAACCGACTTCCTAACGTATCAACGGATGCTTGTCACTTCATCCTGCCCGACTGAGGGCGGGGGCCTCGGTTTTCAGAAATCGAAATACCTCGTGAAGGTAAAGAAGCGTAGAAACGTCAACATTTGAGAGGGGAAGGATATTTTCAAAGCTCAGCTCCTTCTCATTGGCTGGCGTTGAATTATGGCTGTCCGCCAAGGACACGGCTTTGTCCCCTGTCCGTTTCGGCGCACTCCTTCTCGGTGGCAGCCTCCTCGTTTCCACCAGTCAGGAAATTGCTGTAGAGATTATTGGATTGGGAGGAACCCATATAGAGACAGAGCGACAGAGCAGGTGATCCTGTCTCATAAAAGGGCTAAGAACCGGCTTGTTCCATAGCTTGTCCGAAAGCAGCCTCGTGATACCCTGTGGATGCTTACAGGTTGCTACGGAGGGCTCCTTTTTTTTAATCTCTTCTCTCTCAGTGGAGTCATATTAAAGCCGGGGTGGGGAACTATGGCCCTTTTATGACTTGTGGACTTCAAGTCCCAGAATTCCCCAGCCAACCATGGGGTCTTCCTAGAAGATTCCATGCTGGCTGTAGAATTCTGGGAGTTGAAGTCCGCACATCTTCAGGTTGCCAAGGTTGAGAAGCACCGCTCTAGGCTGTGAAATGACAGGCCTTCTTGCTCAGAATATTTTTATTCACTCTTATTCACATTTTGCTCGGTTTCCTTCGTCTGACCTTTGGTTATCCCACCTTTATTAGTTTATTAAGTAACTCAAAGTGGCAAACATACCTAGTACTCCTTTCTCCTCCTATTTGTCCCACAAAAACTCTCTGAGAGGGTTGGGTTGAGAGAGACGGACTAGCCTAAAATCACCTAGCCAGCTTTCATCCCTAAGGTGAGACTAGAACTCACCATCTCCTGCTGACTGGCCCAAAGTCACCCAGTTGGCTTTCATGCCTAAGGTGAGACTAGAATTCACCATCTCCTGCTGACTGGCCCAAAGTCACCCAATTAGCTTTTTTGTCTAAGATGGGACTAGAACTTCCAGTCTCCTGGTGATTGTCACTAATTGGCTTTCATGCCAAAGGTGGGACTAGTTTTTAGTCTGGTGCCTTAACCACTAGATTAAATTGGCTTCCCAAGAATAAAAATAAACATCTCCTAGAATGGCTTACGGTTTAATAAAAAATCACAGTGCTCCTTTCCTCAGAATAAAATAAAATAAAACTCTAAAAATTCACAACCTAAAAGGAAACTCAGACGAGGAGAACAAAGGGAGGGGAAAAAACTGCTTTTGTGAAAAATAAAAAATTGCCGTCTGCCAAAATCATGTTAAACTTATTCAGGATGAATAAACAAACTTTTTTAAAAAAGCATTCGCATTGATTGGGTTGCTGTTTTTTTCTTCCCTTCTTCAGCTTTTGGCGAGGAAAAGAGCAGACATTATTTGAAGTGAATTTCTGTGAAAGAAATTTCTGTGTTGGTTGTCATCTTGCTCACTCTTAGATATAAATGAAGAAGAAATAACAAAGATATCTATTTGTGCAACTGATGGATCATTCATGTGGCACGGATGGCCTTCGGTGTCTCCTGCTTCAAAATGAACAGAAGACCTTCCCATTAATTTGGTCGTCGAGTATTCTGTGAAAGGCAGGCTTAGCCTCCATTGAGAAATACCGTTTTTTAAAGTACAGGTAGTCCTCGACTTACAACAGTTCATTCAGTGACACCAGTGCCTTGGTGGAGCAGTGGGCTAATGCCTCCTTAAGTAACACCAGCTGCCTGCAATTAGTGCAGGTTCGCGTCCCACCAGGCTCAAGGTTGACTCAGCCTTCCATCCTTCCCAGGTAGGTAAAATGAGGACCCAGATTGTTGGGGGGCAATAAGCTGACTTTGTAAAAAATGCCGCTTGGGGGGGTGGGGCTGAAAGCCCTAATAAGCAGACATATACATAGAATGAAGGCTATTGCTAAGCACATTGATTTGTGCTTCTTAGATTGTAAGCCGCCCTGAGTCATCGGAGAAGGGCGGGATATAAATGGGATTTTTTTAAAAAAACTGCAAAGTTACAACGGCACGGGACAAAGTGACTTTTGACCATTTTTCACACTTACGACCGTTGCCGCATCCTCATGGTCACGTGACCAAAATTCGGGTGACTGACGCATGATGGTTGCCGTGTCCTGGAGTCATGCGATTTCCCCTTTGCGACCTTCTGACAAGCAAAATCAGTGGGGAAGCCTGATTCACTTAACAACCGTGCAAACTAATGTAACAACTGCAGTGATTCCCTCAAGGTCAGAAAGCTTGTGAAATGGAGCGAAGCTCACTTTTGTCTGGGGTAGCTGCAGAAATCTGGGGCTCAGTTGGGGTGGTAAGTCAAGGACTCTCTGTATTCTCATCTTTATGCGTGGAAACAAAAGCAAAAAAAAAAAAAAATAAGGAAGGAAGTGAGCCTTGTGGAAAAAGAGCTATGAAATCTGCATGCTTTTTCCACCTTTCGCCCTTCTCTCCTACCAAATCCGTTCCTGCTGTTTTTAATTTCTGGCTCCGCTTCTCCGATTTATTCTCCCGTCATGCTATTAAGTGGACAAAAACCCGGTGTTATTTCCCCCATGCCTAGGCTGGGTTATCTTGTGGCTTGACATTTGGTTGGCCAAGGATGGTGACCCAGGGGGATGAAAGCATATTCCTTTTTTCTTTCTTTCTTTTTTAATACAAGGACGTTTCCGCCTCGTTGCTTGAAGGCCATTCTTTCTCTCTTCAGGAGGTCCAGCAAGTAGCCTTATTCAACGCAGCCGCAGGCTAACGTTCTCCGCTGGTGTAGCTCAGCCAGAACCGTCGTGAATGAATTGTTGCCCTGCTGTTGCGGAATGGAGCGTGTGTTGATCAAGAGCGCTTAAAATCAGCCCGAGAAAATTTGACAGATTTATTAGTTCAGGTAATGGAGCTCTATTTGCCGGATGCGTCCGCCTTGCAGTAAGCTTCATGCAGCAAAATCTTGCCGCTCCAGATGTTTCTCAGAGGGGGGCTGGACAGTCCAGCAAGGAAAACTACCCACCTTCTTCTCCTCTGCTCCCACGTGGGCTTATTCCCAAGGCAGAGGCAATGTAGACATATTACTTGGACAGAGCTACTTTCCCCTGCCTGCCCCATCTCTTCAGCCCTCTTTTTGCTGAGCATCTGTCTCCGAGAGGCGCAATCTTTTGGATGTTTTTCTCCTTTGCAGTTCCCTTAAAAATGGATGTGCGCTCCTTACCCGAGCTGGCCTGAGCTGTTGGGGATGGATCAGAGGGGAGTGTTGCTCACGTGTAACGATTGTGCTGTCTCTTTGGCTCTCTTCTGGGTCTGCCGTGTGGGCAAAGTTGCTGGAAAAAGAAGGGAGACTCTGCAGAGGAGGCCTCAGGTCAAACCGCTTAGCACTGGTGGCCGTTCAGGAAGGTTGGTTTGTTCCAGGCTGGCAACCAGACCCCAGGCATCTGAAACTGGTGCCCAGTTTTCTCGGAGCAGGGTCTTGGTGGTCTTTGGCCTGGATTTGTTCCCGTCACTTCTAGGGCTCTGGAAGATCCTTTGTGGCGGCCGGGTTAATTCCTCCATTTCTGGCATGGTGCCCTGATGGATGGGTAGGCATTTTCGAGTCTTAACTTTAGCAAGAAGCATATGGTGGGCATGTCTCCCCAGGCATTCCAGGCAGGCTGTGAATGTTGGATGCTGGAAGGAGGTGATGGAGACCACGACTGGGAGAGGAAGAGGAAATAACAACAACAACAACATTGGAAGGGACCTTGGAGGTCATCTATTCCAACCCCCTGCTCAGCCAAGAAGCCCTATACTATTTCAGGCAAATGGCTGTCCAATCTCTTCTTTAAAATTTCCAGTGTTGGAGCGTTCACCGCTTGTGGAGGCAGGTTGTTCCACTGGTTAATTGTTCTAACAGGAAGTTTCTCCTTAGTTCTAGATTGCTTCTCTCTTTGGTTAGTTTCCATCCGTTGCTTCTTGTCCTGCTTTCAGGTGCTTTGGAGAAGAGCTTGACTCCCTCTTCTTTGGGGCAGCCCCTGAGATATTGGAAGACTGCTATCATGTCACCCCTCGCCCTTCTCTTCATTAGACTAGACATGCCCAATTCCAGCCACCGTCCCTTATATGTTTTAGCCTCCAGTCCCCTGATCATCTTTGTTGCTCTTCTCTGCACTCTTTCTAGAGTCTCACCATCTTGGATGTATTACACTAGAGTAGAACCTCTGCATTGCTTATCTCCATATAGATACCTTTCCTCTGTTCCTTCCCCTCTTCTACCCACCCATTACCCTTTCAATTCTCCTTTCTGCTTTCATTTCTTTATTAAAGAGAGAATGGAGCTTCTTTCTCAGGTGAGATATGAGACGCTCAACAGGGCTTTTACCTTTTGACAAATCTCTTTTAGTTTCCTTTTTAGGCCGGTGGATTTATGTCCAAGTACATGTAGCCCTCAACTTACACATCTATTTGTTTGGTGGCTATTCAAAGTTATGATGGTGCTTAGGATCAGTCCTCGCATTTACGACCATCACTGTGTTCCCCATGGTCATGTGATTAAAATTTGGGCACTTGACAACTGGTAGATGTTCATTATGGTTGCAGCATTGCAGGGTCATTTCTGAGCTTCCCAGCAAGCAAAGTCCCAGGGGGAACTGGATTTGCTAACTGAATTTATGATTCCTTTAACAACTGCAGTGATTTGCTTAACAAACCTGGCCAAAAAACCCTAATAGAATTGGACAAAACTCACATAACAACTGCCTCGCTTAGCGATGGGAGTTCAGCTATGATTGTAAGCAGGAAGTAGAAATTAAGGCCTGTGAAGCAATAGGAACATTGGAAGATGGTCAAAAGCAATTAGAATAGAATAGAGCTGGAAGGGACCTTGGAGGTCTTCTAGTCCAGCCCCCTGCTCAAGCAGGAGAACCTATACCATCTCAGACAAGTGACTGTCTAGCTAGCCTCTTCTTAAAAATCTCCAGTGATGGAGCGTCCACGATTTCTGGAAGCAAGCTGTTCCACTGGTTAATTGTCCTCATTGTTTTTTTTTTCCATTATCCCCAGAAACTAGGTCCAGAAACAACAGGTGTAAGTTTGCAGTGACCTGAATTTCCTTCAGATCTCAGGAAAAAACTTCCTGGCAGTGAGATCTGTTCAAAGCGGAATAGTCTAGCTTTTTGCTATCTCTGCCAGCCTCTTCTCACAGAAGGTTTAATTGGTTTTCCTAGACGTTGCAAAGGATTGGTTTAGATAATCTTGGGATCCCTTCCAACTCTATAATTCTGTGAAAAATCAAAGGAACTGGGTATGCTTAGACTTGAGAACAGAAGACCCAGGGGGGAATATGGTAATGAAACCTAAAAAAGATGTCAGATTAAAGAAAAAGGTAAGACCTGTTCTATATCATTTCAAAGTGGAGGCTATAACATTCAGACAGTCCTTGATTTATGATCACAACTGGGACCAGAATCTCTATTGTTAAGCAAGGTGGGTTGTTTCATGAGTATAATCTTTTTTGCTGTGGCTGTTAAGTGAGTCACAAAGCATCATTAAGTGAATCCAATTTCCTCACTGACTTTGCTTGGTGGAAGCTGGCTGGGAAGGTTGCAAATGACCATCACGTGACCCTGGAACCTGTGATATATACAGTACATACTGGTTGCTAGGTGCCTGAATTTTAATGGGGATGCTGCAATGGTCGTAAGTGTGAGGACTGGTCGTAAGTCACTTTTCTCAATGCTGTTGTAAGTTGAAACGGTCCCAAAACAAATAGTTGTAAGTTGAGGACAACCTGTAATGTTCCTAGCAGTTTGCTACTGGTTCTCCCAAGAATTGGTGGTCTTCTCTGTGCTAATGGACCAAAGCCCAACGTGTCACCCCTATAAACAGTTCATATACGCTCAGCAGGGTGTGAATAGTTGAACCTGGGTTGGATAATAGTGAGGGGTTTTTCTCCAAGGGATGCCACTGAATTTCCCTCTTGACCACATCAGGTAAAGCCTGAATCGTCCCTAATTGTTTGGGAATTTACTCCTCTCCTGTTGGAGCCAGGAAAAATACATGTCAAAAGTAATCTTGAATTTGATAGATCTAAGCCCAGAGCTTCAATTTGGAGCTTCCAGACTCTTTGCATTCTGGGAAACGTGGCAGAAAAAGCTGTGTGGGGTCCACACTTCCAAGGGTTTTGTTTTGGAGAACTGAGCATCTTGTTCTCCAAAGTGGTGTTTTGGAAAGGCAACTGGACTGAATTTTTTGAGGAAGAAGAAAAAGACATTTCGCTTCCCTCCCAGAAAGCTTCATCAGTTGTACTGGATGTTGTGTATGGGGGCGGGGGGGGAAGATGGAAGGATGAGTACTGACAGTTTAGACTGGATGATGAGGATAGAAGAATTAGTTCTGACAGGAAGGGGAGGGGGTGGGAAATGGAAGGATTGTATTTCTTCGCAGTCATCTGGTTTTAACAATCTTTGAGAGCCATTGAGGCAACTTGGGGTTTTATCTGTGCCCTTAGGACCGCATTGTGTAGTGGAGATTTGGTGGCGTCAACTTTGTAGACATTAAGCATCTTGTTGGAGGTGCAGGATGAAACACCCAGGAAGGGAAAAAGAGAGCGTGCTGCAACTTCCCTCAGGGGTATCATTTGTACAGATAGTCCTCAACTTATGACCACAATTTGGCCTGAAATTTCTGCTGCTAAGTGAGACAGTTGTTCATTGAGTTTTGCCCTATTTGACCACCTTTCTGGCCGCAACTGTTAAGTGAACATCGCTTCTCCGTTGGCTTTGCTTATGGGATGTTCGCAAAAGGGGACACCGCAACGGTCATAAATAGGAGTCAGTTGCTAAGCATTTGAATTTGGATGATGTGAAATGGTTGTCGGTGTGGAAAAACAAGTCATGAGAAACGGTTTTAGTGCCATTGTAACTTTGAACTGTCACTTAAGTGAACGGTCACAAGTCAAGGACTACCTGTGCGTTGCTCATGTGCTGCCTATCTCGGAGTGGCCTGGTGGGAGAGCAGTATGGGTACCACACGGCATCCTGGAATTTACACCCTCACGATCTGGGCCATGGTGGAGAGAGACAGCCTATTTTGCGGAGACATTTCCTGTCTATCTTTGCTGTTTGCCTGCGTGTGCTCTTTTGTCCTTGCACCTGTGAGATGTTTGTGAGGCTTTTTGTTCTCATCTCTGCTTTCCCCCCCCCCCACCCCGCCTGTATTTCTCTTGAGACCTCCCTAAACACGAAAAAACACATCCACAAAGTTGAGGTTGTAAGGCCAGGATCAGAATTGGGTGCCCTTCAAGTGTCTTGGACCAGCATTGATTGTTGTCTCCTGGTGTACCCAGATGGTGATGGGTATGGATGCCTTAGAGTAACTTTTAATTCTGTGGTTGAACGATGTGAGGATGTGATATGGGGTGAAACGGGGGAGGAATAATCGACACCGTGTAATCATTTTAAAGTGAGGAACTTTGCCACTCAGATGCATAATTTATGCAACCTGGGAAAAAAATAGAGTCCTTGTGAATGTCATGAGGGGATTATCTTTAGGCAGAATTCTGTGCCTGGTTTTGAGATGCTGGATAAACACTTTTGATGGGGCCACCTTCATACTAAATGCTCAAAGATAACATCCCTTGCCTTGGAATGGGCCTGCTCATCCTCTCTCTCCAATTTGATTGCTGCTTAGAAAAATGCTTGCCACTTGCAGGTAGTCCTCAACTTATGACAGCTCATTTAGTGACCGTTTGAAGTTACAAGGGCACTGAAAAAAATTGACTTAGCAACTGTTTTTCACACTTACGACCATTGCAGCATCCCCAGGGTCACATGATCAAAATTCAGACGCTTGGCAACTGATTCGTATTTATGACGGTCACGTTGTCCCTGGAGTCATGTGATCCCCTTTTGCAACCTCCTGACACGCA
Source organism: Daboia siamensis (assembly GCA_024449315.1). Taxonomy (NCBI): domain Eukaryota; kingdom Metazoa; phylum Chordata; class Lepidosauria; order Squamata; family Viperidae; genus Daboia; species Daboia siamensis. The sequence continues at coordinate 1,295,551 of JAKJMR010000167.1, read as the reverse complement.
AAGTCCCTGGGGAAGCCAGATTCACTTAACAACCGGGTTACCGTCTTAACAATTGCAGCGATTCACTTAAGTGTGGCAAGAAAGGTTGCAAAATCGGGCAAAATTCACTTAACAAATGTCTCACACTTAGCAACATAAATTTGGGGCTCAGTTGTGGTCATACGTCAAGGACTACCTACAGTCCATCACCCCAAGTCCTCCTCTATCAGAGCACTATCTCTCACATCCTCTCTGATAGACCTTTAGGATAGGATAGGATAGGATAGAATAAGGAATAAAGAATAAGGAATAAGAAGAGAATAGAGAATAAGAATAGAATAGAATAGAATAGAATAGAATAGAATAGAATAGAATAGAAT
>JAKJMR010000167.1:1277128-1288105 GCA_024449315.1 Daboia siamensis | reverse complement strand
AGATAGATAGATAGATAGATAGATAGATAGATAGATAGATAGATAGAGATAGAGATAAATGGAAATAGATAGATAGATAGATAGATAGATAGATAGATAGATAGATAGATAGATAGATTTTTTTTTAATTTTAATTCCATTTATATCCCGCCCTTCTCCGAAGACTCAGGGCGGCTTACCAGCTTAGCAGTAGCCTTCATTCTATGTATATGCCTGCTTGTTAGGGCTTTCACACACACACCCAAGCGGCATTATTACAAAGTCAGCTTAATTGCCCCCAACAATCTGGGTCCTCATTTTACCTACCTCAGAAGGACAGAAGGCTGAGTCAACCTTGAGCCTGGTAGGATATAGACAGACAGATAAACATCACTAGTAGTAGAATATTCCAGCATTTTAAACTGGAGAATAAACAGTGAGAGCAGCTCTCCTAGATCAGATTAAAAACTCATCTAGTCCAATATCCTGTTTTCCCATCGATCAACCAGATGCCTCTGAGAAAACCAGAAGCAGCATTTGAACAAGTACACTCTACCACCGTCTGATTAGCAAAGTAGTTAAGAGTAGGCTGGGTGGTGTGACATGAAGTAGACAGATAGCTAGCCTGAAAATCTTAGGTCAAAGAGTGTGGAGAAGGTTCTTCACCAGAGGGGAGTGAGGCTGCCCCCCTCCCACTTTCAGCCCTGGCTCTCCAGCATTTTAATGAGTTTGATGAGAAAGCAGAGGGAATGCTAATCATTTGCAGGTGACCCTTGGCTGGGTAGGTTAGCTAATATTCTAGGAGACAGAAATAAAATTTGCAACGATCCTGATCTGCTGGGAAGGGGCAGAAAGTAACTGGGAGGCTGGAGTAGTCAAATGCAAAGTTAATATTTTAGGAAACGGATCAATTGCACAGCCAGAGAGTGGGGAATTTCTGGCTAGGCTGTGCATCTTTTGTGGAGAAGAACTTGCAGAGGGAGCATCTTAGAGACAGACATCTGAGAGAGCCAGGTGATATGAGTCCAAAAAGACAAAAAAAAAAAGAAAGTGGGGGGGGAGGCAATCTGGAACTAGTTCAGACCAGAACGAGAAGATGGTCAGAGGAGCAGAAAGGGAAACTTGTGAAGAGAGATTAAAGGAACAAGGAGAACAACTCGTCAAATATCTGAGAGGCTGTCACAGAGAGGGATGCCAGGATTCCTTCCCGAGATCAGAAGGAAAGCAGTAGCACCTTTTCCGACCCACACACTGGATTCAAAAGCTCACAAAAGCTGCAGCTCCCTCCAGCTTCTGCCTTTGATTCCAGTCGGTACGTCGGAAAAGGGATGATCAGACTCCGATTTTTTTTTTTCAACTTTTTAGTTTTTTTGCATCCGTGTAGTTCCCTCCTACAATGGCTACAAAGAGACTGAGCTGTCAGAAACACTTTGGGCCAGCCTGAACATTTTTTGAGGGGAGCCAACTTCTGCCGCCGTCTTTAAATCTGACAATCCTTGTTAAAGGAAAGCTACCCAGGAGAGTGCAGGTAGTCCTCGCCTTACAACTTAGTGACAGTTCGGCGTTGCAACAGACTCAAAAAGGGGACTTATGACCCCAATCGGAAGTTCCAACAGTGCCCCCCTGCCCCCCAGTCATATTACCTCAGGTGCTCGACAACATGGCGGCGTTTATGGCCGTTTTGCAGCATCCCGTGGTCACGTGACCATAGTTTACCACAGTTTGTCGCCAAACCGGCACTTGCAATAGATTTGCTTGCCAACCATGGCATTTGCTTAGTGACTGCCCTGTTCACCTTAATGCCTCCACATTAGATTAACAGGCACCACATACAGTAGAGAAGATCGTAAAATTGGATTGGTGATGTGACCGATCCATTTTATGACTCTTATGACTCACAACCGTGATGGGCATGTTCTTCCATTAGGGCGGTAACTCGAGGGCTACCTGCAGATAATTTTAAACTTGCGTCGGCGTCAGATCAGGCTTGTGGCATTCCCACATCTGAAGGAAATATTTGCTTTTATAGTTTGCATCTTCTTGTTCTTGAAGAGTTTGCGTCTTTTTAAGCGAAGGAAAGGCATCATCAGGGTCTTCGAGAGGCAGGGGGCCTACAAATTTGGTATGGGTTTTTTAAAATTATTATTATATACAGATTGGTATTAGGGTATTACTGTTATTAATGTTCTTTTTTCTTCCTCTCTTTTTCTAGATTCTCCCACAGCGAGAATCCATCCTCCTCAGGGAGTCATGAGGGAAGGAGACACTTTGGTTTTGACTTGCGCTGTTAACGGCAACCCACTGTAAGTCCTTCTTCCAGATGGGAAAAAAGCAAATTTTGGACTTATTTTGAGGGCAACAGGCAAGAACCTGGTGCAGAAAACCAGGCAGCTTTGAGATACCGTTTTGGGAAAAGGAAGGTTGTGGTTCTTTTCTTGTGAAAAGAAAAAGAGCGATTTTTACTGACATTTATTAAACCCCAAATCTGGTGCTGAGAAAAGCTGAAATTGGCCACCCCTAACAAATGAGAGAGCTGTCAAGTGAGATATTGGAATATTTTGAGCTTCATCAACCAAGGGTATTGATTGTTCGACCAGATCTACCTCTATCTGCATTTTAACTAAAACAATATATCAGAAACCCAACTTTTGATGGCGGAAGCAATTTCTGATCAGCCAGCCTGGGAACCTCGGAGATAACTTGTAGATTTCTGATTGCTAGCCAGCATGGCCAGTGGCCATGGATGTGGAATTCTGGAGCAGTGTTTCTCGACCTTAGCAACTTTAAGCTGTGCGGACTTCAGTTCCCAGAATTCCCCCAACAGCATACTGGGAAGTGTGGGAGTTCTAGTTCTGCCTTAGGCATGAAAGCTGGCTGGGTGACTTTGGTCCAATCACCAGGAGACGGTGAGTTCTAGTCCCGCTTTAGGCATGAAAGCCAGCTGAGTGACTTTGAGCGTCACTCTCTCAGTCCAACCCACCTCACAGGGTTGTTGTTGTGGGAAAAATAGGTGGAGGAAGAAGTATCAGGTATGTTTGCTGCCTTGAGTTATTTATAAAAATAATAAAGACAGGATAAAAATCTGATAAATAAATGTCTCACCCTATTTGTAACCCAGGATATAGGATGCCCTAGAATAGAGTTGGGCAGATTTTAAATTTTAAGGCTCTGCTCTTTTTTTTTAAAACTAAAGATTTCAAGGTCCATTAACTGCTTCCATTTCTAAAATAAGATTTTTGAGCTTGAGCGTAGAAACAAATGCAAAATGGAGGGTGGAGAGGAGACGGTCCAACTATGGATTGTGCTCAAAGTTGCTGGAGTGGAATGCCATAACACAGTGTTTCTCAACCTTGACCACAGCTGGCTGGTCCATCTTCAAGTGGTCAAGATTGAGAAACTGCCATTACAGATGATGATGGTCGACTTCAACACTCACTGGATCCTGCCACTCCCACCGTGCAAATCTTAATTTCTACAATTCAATTGGTCAAATTTAGGGATGGGGTGCCCTATTTTTTTTTTTTTTTTTTTTTTGCCCCTGTAAACCAGCAGAGAACCTTTTTGATCTAGTGCAAATGATCCCATCCTCTTCCGGGTGATGTTGATGTCAGTTTTGACTTCTCTCTGTCTTGGAGCATCAGCTGTTTCAGAGACAGTGTGTGCATGTGTGAAAAACGACACAGGGGAGATAGTTTTCACAGCCAATGGCTGTGCACCTCTGAGTCATTTTCTCCTCCGATGATCGAGTTTGGCATGTTTTCTATAACCTTGGTGAAGGAGATGCAATTTGATTTAAAAAAAAAAAATATGCAAAGGGAGGACAGACCCGTGCTTGCTCCCTGAGCTGTGTGTCAACAATTCTGGTCTGTATTTTGCTGCTTATGACAAGAGGCACAAGTGGAGAAAGGATTTCTGTCCTGGGCAGATCGGCTTTTTGAAGATTGGCTAGATAATTGCTGGACATGGGATATTTGATCCGGGATCAATTTGGCTTAATTTTTTTTTTTGGATGATTTTGGATTGAAGCTACAGTAAATTTTTTACAAGTCGATGAGCATAACAGTTTGTTAAAAGGGGGTTTGGGGATTTTAATCTTGTCTTTTTTTTTTCATTATTACAGATAATCTTTATTATTTTTATATCCTTATATATTATTCGTATCAGTATTGTCTTTCCTCTGAACTGTTTTGTCACTGATATAAAATTCTTTTGGCCTGTTTCATAACCAGTGGGAGATTAACATTGTTGCATTATAATAATCAGCATTCAGCTAGGAAGGATGCTGCGGGTATATGTGTTAATCTTTTTTTTTTTTAAGACACTTTTTTAATGTCTTGTCTGTTGTGGTTCTCCCCCCCCCCTTTTTTTTTTCTTTTTTTCAAGATTTTGATGTTTTGTACATACTGTTTTAATAAACTAAATATTATTACTTTTTAAAAAAAAAAAAAAGGATTCCTGTCCTGGGCATAGTTACCATCAACATAATAAAGCCAGCAATTTTACCTCAATGTCTGCCTGTCCCATTAGGGTCCTGTGGCCCGATCCTCCATTTTTTTGTCCACCCTTTTGTGAGCAAGCTGTCCTTGCCGCTCTCCCTGACCTGCCTGACTGATGGGTACAATTCCTGAGCAGAGTTATTACTCAGAGTGCCCCTTGATCCAACCGCTGCCTCACGTGTCCATCCATCACCTGGTCTGGCAGCAAATAACCTTGAAGAGAATGAACCGCTTTTTCAAAAGTGGTGTGTGTGGAGGCGGCAAGGATGCTACGCGGGTGGCCAGAAGGTGGCCAGAAATGGAGGAGGGCGAGGCAGGGGCTAATAGATTCTTTGGATGCCCCTTTCAGGCCCAGAGACATTAAATGGAGCCGAGCGAACGACACGTTGCCTGAGCGAGCCCTGACAGAGGGTGAAGTGCTGACTATCCCCGGCCTCACCATGCTGGATAACGGCACCTACTCGTGCCACGTGGCCAATAAACATGGACGGTCCTCGGACCAGTACGTGCTGGTGGTTTATGGTGAGTAAGCAAAATTTTCGCAGCCTCCTCTGCTCCTGCCTGAGCCCGGAATCCCCGCGTTCCAGATCTTCCGGCAGTTGTTCCGTTTGGTCTTCGTCGTCTCAGACCCTGTTCTCACACTTGGGTCTAGGACAGGGGTAGGTAACGTCAGCTCTTTTATGACTCATGGACTTCAACTCCCAGAATTCCTGAGCCAGCCATGCTGAGGAGAAAGGGAGTGGTGTCCATGCTGAGCCATGCTTGTCTCAGGAATTCTGGGAGTTGAAGTCCACGAGTCATAAAAGAGCCAAGGTTCCCCGCCCCTGGGTCTAGGACAACTCGCCCCTGCCAATTCGCCGTGGGACAATTTGCCACGGAACGAGAGTTAGACCCACATCGAAAAAATAGTGGAATAGAATCATTCAAGAAAGGATGCCAAAGGAGGGACAGAAGGAAATGTGAAGGACAAAACTGAAAATGTTTTTTTTTTTAAATTATTTTAAATAATTCAATTCAGTTGTTGAATTGTCCTTGGGCGAGTTGTCCCGTTCCAACCCCTCCCCAGAGCAGGAATGCATTCTTAGGCAACTTACGACGGGACTGCAAAAAAACTTGACTCATGAGTGATCCTCGCATTAACCACTGCCTCAGCAGCCCCACAGTCACATCCTCAGAATCAGGACACGAGGCAACTGGCCTGTGTTTATGACCTTTGCAGCATCCCAGGGTCCCGTGATCTCCCTTTGTGATCTTCCCGGCCTGCTTCCAATCAGGGAGGCTGGGTTTGTTTAACAACTGCAGTGATTCATTTAATGACCTCAGGGATTCACTTAACAACCATGGCAAAAATGGTCGTAAAAAAAACCAAGCGCAAGTTGCTTCCTGACTTACCTTGCTTAGCAATGGAAAAATCTGGTCCCAATATTTCACTTTGGACAGTGGCTGAGTGGAGAACCCCCTGCCAATGCCTTTTGCATAAAACTAGCACATGATGGGTGGGGGGGGCACCAGATGGAGCTGATACCTTTTTCACTCTGGGTCGGTCAGCTGTTTTGAGAACCAACTATAAAGTTCATCCTTCCAAGTCAAGGGGAACAGTATTCTGCTGAGGCCTGAGGCGGAACTGGCTGCTGACTTGGGTTGTTGGTTCCCCACTGCCAAGAGGGTGGCCAGAGATTGGAAAAATGGAGGAGACCCCTCCTTCCCCCCCCTTTTTTTTTTTTTGCAAAGCAGGGCAATTCTTGCAAGAGACATTTCCACCTTCGGCTCCTGCCTTCAGCACCTTGCCTCTCCTTTGCAGATCCTGGGGCTATTGTCGAGGCCCAGACTTCAGTGCCCTATGCCATTGTGGGGGGCATCCTGGCTCTCCTCGTCTTTCTTGTCATCTGCGTACTCATCGTCATGGTCTGGTGCTCCATCCGGCAGAAAGGTTAGTAAGGGGAACCCAGGAGGGTCTCTTAGTAACCTCGTCTCTCACAGCTGGCCAATGAATGGGAAGCTGGCCTTGTTTTTCAGATTGCTTCTAAGTGGGCATTGCAAGCATGGATTTGGAGTGTTCAGTGTTGGGTTGAGATGCTAAGGCAGGTGGGACCAGTTTCGCTCGTTGTCTTCCCCCTTGGGAATGTGGGAAGCAGGACACAGCAGCTCTCTGCAAGCCACCCCGTGTCAGAGTCAAATTCTAAGACATAGAACCAACACAGCCAGGGGAAGCTTCCTGAGACCCATTCACCTGCTCTGCCTTGGCCTCTTCTACACCGCTGTCAGCACCAGCTCTTTCTTCTCCTTAGCACCTGAAGGCAGAAGGAGAAACAACAGATGGAATCTAATCCAGGAGAAAACCAAGCTATAACGAAGGAGAAACTTCCTGACAGTAAGAACAACTATTCAGTGGAACGACTTGCCTCCAGAAGTTGTGTGTGCTCCAAACCTGGAGGTTACCAACTCTGTTATTCCGTTATTCTCACTGTGGTCACTGAATGCAGAGACCAACTAGGTACCACCAAGTGGAAAAAGTTGGTAATGGGTGGTGTCCAGTGGTACCCACTGTGATTATTATTGATCATCGCACAGTCAGCCAGATGTTCAGACTGGATTTGGCATTATTGTCTACCTATCCAGTCCTTACCAAGGACCTGGGATAGGCAGATGTGGATGTTTGATGGTGTTACAGATATCGTCGCAGGATGGAAGCAGTTCCTAGTAAGGCCGCCTTTTGCAATTGACTAATTTGTCAATGCCAATGGTGTTCAAGTGGTGCTCCAGTTGTTTTGGGATTGCACCCAAGGCGCTAATCATCATCATCATCATCATCTACAAAGAACTGCGCTACTTGGAACATCTTATATTTTAAGGAGATACCTGGTTGATACCTAGGATGCTGGCAGCAACCCGTGTCAACCATTAGTGCCAGTCAATTTGAGTGTTCAGTTGACTGAGTTTCATGTTTTATGAATAAAAGTTTTATAGTAATAGCAATAGAGTTGGAAGGGACCTTGGAGGTCTTCTAGTCCAACTCCTGCTCAGGCAGGAAACCCTGTACCATTTCAGACAAATGGTTGTCCAGTCTCTTCTTAAAGAACTAACATGGCTACTCATCTCACAGTGATCCTAGGCACCTCGTAACTCCCCGTAAAAACAAGATTAAAAAGAGAGCAGGCCTTTCCCATCAGGTGCAAGACCAACTGCACCATTGCTCTCCACTTCTATCCTAATGCCAGAGGGCAGAGCCAGGTCTTCACTCTCTTTAAGAAGACTAGAAGGAAGGGCCCCTCGTATCTCAGGCAGTTGGCTACTTCAAAGGTCTGGGGTATCTACAGAGAAGATGTTCCTCTAAAGGCTATCAGATGGGGGCGGGGGAAGGGACATGGGACATGCCTACTCGATCTGATTTAGTGGGATGGGCGGATACCTTCAACCTCACAAATAACGTGGCCTTGTACATACCTTAAATAATGTGCCAGAGCTAACAGCATGTAGGTGTATGAGTTGAGATGAGATATGAGGGCACTTGACGTGATCTACGAGTGTCATGGTTTGCTGGTTCTCCTGTGCTTTGCAAGAGGAATTATTGTCAGCCTTCCTTGACTGAAGTCGCTGCTTTTTTTTTTGCTTTTTTTTGGCATCCAGTCGAATTGGGGGTGGGTTTGTGATTCAACCCTGATGGCCTGTGATCTCACTGGTATTCTTAAGACAAGTCCTCCAGGCAAAGCAGGCCCACCTTGGGGCAACAGCTGTAAGACCTGTGTTGTAGCCCCACAGCCACTATGTGTCTTGTGGCTGGTGGGATGATGGTCACAACATCTGAAGGGCCCTGGATTGACAAAGGCTGCCCTAAGTGTAATGTCAGATGTCTGGCTGGCTCTTCCTTACCAACTTTATTCTGTTGCTCAGAGAATAATAACAAAGTTATTATGCCAACCTTGTTATCCCAGAGCATTGGGGAATGCTGCACGACACAATCCAGTGATATGGGTTAAATTGATTAGTGAAAGAGCAGTCCAGTTTCTTTTCTTGGCATTTTCTTTTTGTTAAGAGGAAGTCTCTAGAGTTGAGGATCTTCCCTCAGCTGCTGCTTCTTGTTCTTGCAACCATACTGAGATCACGCCTCAAGTCAATTGAAGGGTGGGCCAGTCAGAGTGGCATTCTGGGTTGCTTGGTGGTTGCTTATCAACTTGTATAGCCCCCCCACCCCATCTCAACCAGGGATTGTTGTTGAAACAGATAAAAAAAAAGGTGAGGTTCCTCAAAGAGCAATCATGTTATTCCTTGGAATAAAGTCTTGTCATGCATCCAAAGCTCATCTAACCAGCTCTATTGATGTCAGCATGGAGAATAGTCATGTTTAATCCTTTAGCTTCCTTACCTTCCAATGCAGAACCAAAGCTGATTTTCATTTCTTCCGCTGCTTAAAGTATTAAAGAGGGGAAGAACACGAGGGACCTTCTGTTCAACCAATAATAATTGTGCCAGAATCACCTCCAGGAGGAGGAACAGTACCAGCGATAGGAGAGAGGCCGGCAGAGCCAGGGGGAAGGAGTCAAATGGGGCATCAGTTTAGAATCTTTATGTCATCACGAGAGGGCAAAATCAAAACCCCTCCTAAACACCATTGACCCTTGTTTAATTCTACCCATGTGCCAACTGATACTTGGAGACGTTTCCTATGCATAGGCTTGAGCATTAAATCAATAATTTTGCACTTTCGGTATGGACCTTTGTGGTTTGCACCTGACACTAACTTAAGGATTAACTAGAGAAGAGTGGAGCCAGTTTGGGGGATGCGCTTAATCCACCCCTCTCTCTCTTCCCCCTACCCTCCCTTTTCTGCCCTCACAGGTTCCTACTTGACGCACGAGGCCAGCGGGCTGGACGAGCATGGAGAAGCCCGTGAGGCTTTTCTCAACGGTGGAGATGGCCATAAACGCAAGGAGGAGTTTTTCATCTAAGCCAGGGGGGAAGAAAGAGGAGGAAGAGGAGGAGGAAGAAGAGGGGGGAAAGGGGTGCTGGGTGCTGTGCTGGGAGAAGCGGCTAAGGAAGGGGTGCGCTGGAAAGGGGAGAGAGTTGGCGAAAAGCTGGGGGTGGGGAGGGCTGGAATAAAAAAAAAAAAAAAAAGGAAAAAGACACAAAAAGATGCTTTAATGAAACAAAACCCATCGTGTACAAAACCAACCACTGGCGGCTGCCACTGTTCCCGGTTTTATTTTGGAAACCGAGGATTTTTTTAACCCCTCCGCTTAATCCAGGAAGTTCCACGCTTCTGCCTTCAAGAGGCCTCTTTCCACCCCCACCCTCTTCATCCTCGCTAGAGTTATGCCCTGTGAATTTGGTGGGGCTGGGGACGCATACTTAGCTCTGTTTCCCCCCCCCCAAAAAAAGGGGGAGGGGTCAGGGCTGCTGCAACTTCTTTTCCCTTTGGGGTGGAAGCAGTACTTTTGAGGGAGGGGGAGGGCTGCGGCTGTTTGTAAATAAAATCTAAGTGGGGAGGTGGAAGGCCTATGGTATATTGAAGAGGGGGGGCAGTGAGGGACATCCCAGTGGCCCCCATAGCTTGTTAGGTCTGACCTTCCCAGATATTAGCACTGAGATTCACAGTATCTGGGGAGGGAGGCAGGGCTAATGGGCATAGCTTTGGGGCACCCTGGTCTCCTGGATGGACCGAGAACCCTTGACCTTGAGTTCTGGGCTCTGGATGATCATGGAGACCTTTGTGCCTGCGTTCTCCACCCTGCGCAATTCCGCCGTTAAGGAGCGCCGTTGTGATGGCCGTCTGCAACAAGGGGCGTCTTGGGGATGTCTTGGGGTCTCTTCAGGGTTGGGGGATCCTTTTCGGCTGCATGCTTTTCCCGGTCAGGCCGGGCTGCTCGAGGACTCTCGGGCTGTTCAAAAGCAGGTTGATTCTTTTATTTCTTCAAAGCCATGATAAGTTTGGGGAGGGCAAGGGAGGGGGGGAAGAGGATGGGGATGTCTTGTCTGTTTATCTGTCTCATCCTTGTTATTGTGACGTTCTTGGCCGAAGGGCAGGAGATGGGACCGCAAAGCCCGCCTGAGCATCCACTTCCCACACCACATTCACCTTCTCATCCGTCCTGGACAACATGGCGTTGGCCAGCTTCTGCAGAAGGTGGAAGACGGGGCTATTTTTATCGTTGTGTTTTTAAGTCTGGCCTACTCCCTACCCCTTCCCTCCCTCCCTCCGTCTTGCTCTGACCCAAAACCACAAGAACATCAGCCTGGAGAATCCAGGGGCAGGCAACCTTGGCTCTTTTATGACTCGTGGACTTCAACTCCCAGAATTCCTGAGCTGGCCACGCTGAGGGAAAAGGGAGAGGTTTCCAAGCTGAGCCATGCTGGCTCAGGAATTCTGGGAGTTGAAGTCCACAAGTCATGAGGGGGCCAAAGTTCCCCCATGCTGGCTCAGGAATTCTGGGAGTTGAAGTCCATAAGTCATGAGGGGGCCATAGTTCCGCCATGCTGGCTCAGGAATTCTGGGAGTTGAAGTCCA
>JAKJMR010000167.1:1264987-1277118 GCA_024449315.1 Daboia siamensis | reverse complement strand
CCATAGTTCCGCCATGCTGGCTCAGGAATTCTGGGAGTTGAAGTCCACGAGTCATGAGGGGGCCATAGTTCCCCATGCTGGCTCAGGGATTCTGGGAGTTGAAGTCCACGAGTCATGAGGGGGCCATAGTTCCCCATGCTGGCTCAGGGATTCTGGGAGTTGAAGTCCACGAGTCATAAAAGAGCCAAGGTTGCCTACCCCTGGCCCAGACTACCCTCTCCTCTTTTTTTTCCTTTTCTCTTTCCTTCCTTCCTCTCCTCTCCTTCTCTTTTTCCTCTCCTCTCCCTCTCCCCTACTCAGTCTCCCTCTCCCCTTTTCCGTCTCCCATTCCTCCTCCTCCTCCTCCTCCCCCCCCCATTCCATGTCCTTCAGAAGAAGCTGATTTTCCCGCTCTGCAAAATGAAACAAAACTAAAACCAACCAACCAACCAGAACCAGAACGTAGAGACCCCCTCAGCCCCAGGATTTGATCCTGTTCCAATGAACTTCACTTTTTGAGACGCACCTGTGGTAGAAGAAGGATTCAGGAGCCACTGTTAAAAAAACGTCTGCTTTGCCCTAGGGACAATTGCATCGGATTGCTGTGGATTTAAAATAATAATAATAATAATAATAAAAATAAAAAATACCCGCCTGGAATAGCTGAATTTTGGGGAACTTCCCCCTGGAATGCATTTCCTATCTCGCCATTCCCAAGGCTGCTCTTCTTCTGCTTCGCCCTGGATCCTCCAAGGGGCATTTCCAACACATCCTCTCAACTTCTGACAACAGTCCCTACGCCTGGTGATTCCCGATGATTCCTTCCAGTTTTGCCGACTTTTTCTCATTCGTGCCAGTAAACGCCCACCCCTCCCCTCTCCCCTGGCGTCCTTTTGCAAATCTCCCCCTCCCCACCCCTTCCCCTTTGTCTCTTGTCTGGGGAGAAAACATGCAAGCAAAACAGAAGAAGAAACCAACCGTGTGATTCTGTGTCCGTCTCCGGCTCGCAGTTTTTATTTTATATTGTTTGTGTCTTGGAAGAAGGGGAGATTAAAAAAAAAAAAAAAGGAAAAATATAATAATTAATATATAACTGGGGGTTGGGATGTGTATAGAGGGGCTTATTCCTCTGCAGCCCAAGACTGTTTCCTCCGTGCCCGAAAGTTAATATATATGTAAATATCTATGTCTGCCTTTTAACCACCTTTGATACTTCAATAAATCCCCCTGATTAATTCTTTTAACACCAGTGGTTGTGCGATCCTTCTTCATGAGCGTGCGCAAGGCTGCAGAAAGCAGTGAAGGTTGCAGAACAAAGGGGGGCAGGGGAGGGCTCCCCCAACCGGTACAGAAAGGGGTACACCCAGTGGGCCAGAGGTGGGGTACGACGGCCCCTTGACGACTTGTGGACTTAAAACTCTCAACTTAGGACCACAACTGAGTCCAAAATTTCTGTTGCCAAGCAAGACATTTCGTTAAGTGATTTTTGCCCCATTTTATGACCTTTCTTGCCGCATAACAACACTGAAGTTGTTACGTGAATCTGGCTTCCGCATTGACTTTGCTCGTCAGAAGGTGGCAAAAGGTGATGACGTGGCTTTGGGATGCTGAAACTGTCATAAATATGATCTGGCGGCCAAGGGTCCGAATTATGATCAAGTGACCCCCTGGGGATGCTGCAATGGTCATTAAGTGTGAAAAACGGTCACAAGTCACTTTTCCAAAGTGCCATGATAACTTTGAACGGTCACTAAATGAACTGTTGTAAGTCAAGGGCTACCTATAGTAGTAGCGATTCCCCTCGCATTCTTTCACTGCTGTCTGTATAAGGGTGAGAAACAGGTAGCTTGGCCTATACACTAAACCAGGGGTAGGCAACCTTGGCTCTTTTATGACTGATGGACTTCAACTCCCAGAATTCCTGAGCCAGCCACACTGAGGAGAAATGGAGAGGTTTCCATACTGAGCTATGCTGGCTCAGGAATTCTGGCAGTTGAAGTCCACGAGTCATAAAAATGCCAAGGTTGCCTACCCCTGACCTAGATCCTTCTCTGCTCTCCTGAAGCGACTTCCCTCGTGTTGCAAAGGAAAAAAAATTCCTCTTTCCTTCATGCTGGTCTCTCAGTAACCCGGCAAGGGAGTCTGGATGAGTAACAAGCTGCGTTCCTAACGAGGGATTTAAATGAAACCTCCACCACAGGCAGTCCTTGACTTACAAAAGTTCGAAGTTACAATGGCACTGGGGAAAAAAATGACTTATGACCGTTTTTCACACTTAATGACCACTGCAGCATTCCCCAGGGTCACGTGATCACAATTCGGACACTTGGCAGCCGGCTCATATTTAGGACGGTTGCAGTTTCCCAAAGTCACGCGATCCCCTTTTGCCACCTTCTGACGTCCACGGGGAAGGCGGATTCACTAAACCGTCATGTCACTAACTGAACCACTGCAGTGGTTCACTTAACAGCTGTGGCAGGAGAGGTCGTGAAACAGGGCAAAACTCAGCTACCGTCTCACTTAGCAATAGATATCTTGGGCTCAGTCGTGGTCGTAAGTCGAGGATGATCTGTAGAATCCTTGGCGGGATCTTTCCTTTCCCTGCAAAGGCCACTAATGTGGTTTTTCCTCATTTCCTCACAGCTGGATCTCGCCCTCTCGAGGCTTTCCTTGCTCCCCACTCCCTGCGCCCCCCATTTTGGGCTGCTGGTGGTTCAGTCGAAGTCCAGTTCAGCTGGAAATAGAGCCGACATCCTGGCGCTTCGCTTCCCTTCTTTCTTTCCTTCACTCTGGTTTTTATTACTCCAGACTGTTCCTTCCCCGGGTTCCCCATCTGTCATCCTGCACAGAACTCTCTTCTGGTGGAAAATATTTCAGCTGGGAGCTCCCAGGAAAAATATTTTAAAACAAGCAGAGAAGTGGGTGGGTGGGGATTTAATGTTAAACAAGACGGTACAAATTCTAGGTTTGCAGCTCTCTTTATGGAAGCATCAAAATATTTAGGAACAGGGTCAAAGCAGCAGAACCTGTCCAGCTGTGCACCATGCTTCACAATCTCTGATGTATAGGCGTCATTTCCCCATCCAGAATTAGCCCCAAAGGTCTTTGACAGAGTCTACATCTTCTGGATTATGTCATAATCACAACTTACTTCTTGATTTTCATTCTAGATAATTCTGGGCCCTTCCAACTAGTATCCCATGAATACCTTGCCATAATTTCAAGTGAATATACTATACGCACATTACAGAATTACAGAATAACTGTGTTGGGAGGGACCTTGAGGGTCTTCTAGTCCAGCCCCCTGCTCAAGCAGGAGGCCCTATGCCATTTCAGACAAGTGGCGGTCCAGTCGCTTCTTAAAAACCTCCACCCACAACTTCTGGAGGCAAGTCCTTCCACTGATTAATTGTTCTCACTGACAGGAAATTTCTCATTAGTTCTAGGTTGCTTCTCTCCTTGGTTAGTTTCCATCCATTGCTTCTTGTCCTGCCTTCGGGTGCTTTGGCTCAAATATTGAAAGACTGCTACCATGTCACCCCTAGCCCTTCTCTGGTCACCCCAGTCCTCCTCGAATGTGCTTGCTGCGTTCTGATATGGACTTTTGAGAAAAAACAGGCATCTATAGTGGCTAAGTGGTAGAATGCGGTATTGCAGACTAACTGTCCCTGGCAGGAGTTTTACAGCCTTACCACCCTCTCTAAGCAGTTTACAAAGTCAGCACCTTGCCCCTAACAATCTGGGTTCTCATTTTACTGACCCCGGAAGGATGGAAAGCTGAGTCAACCTTGAGGCGGTCAGGATCGAACTGCTGGCAGTGAGCAGAATTAGTCTGCAATACTGCATTTAACTACCAGGGCTCCGCACCCTCAGTCCTCATCTGGGATTCACAAAGTGTAGGTTCCTATTTTCGCTGCTTGCCTGTAAGTTTATCTCATTTTTATACACTGTTGTACACAACATATTGGAGAGGTAGGACAGCTGTTCTAAATGATCATTTTAGAGGATCACTAAAAAAAAAAAAAAGGTGCCAGAAGGATAGAAGCAGATCCGTCCTCCCTTGCCCTTGTGCTGGCCTTTTTATTTGCAATTATTTCCCAGGTTTGCGGTGCCGTGTTGCTCTCCTGCCCTTTTTGAATCAAGACCAAGAGGCCCATCTGTCCCTAATGCTAAAAATGATGGCAGCTGCCAGAGCCAAGAGGGATGGTGCCTGCTTACCGGGGCAGCAAACTCATCTTACGAATGAAATGGTTCTTAACGAACCTCAATTGTCCTCATTTAACAGGTAAGCATCTTTGCCAGCCTTCTGCTCTTTGGCTTCATTGGTTTGCCTAATCCAATCTACCATCAAACTTTCGGGGGGGGGGGGGAATTAGTAGAAGAGGGTGTGAAGCATCCAGCATGAAATTGGTGTGTGTGTGTGTGTGTGTGTGTGTGTGTGTGTGTGCTGAAGGCTTTCCTATCTAAAAATGGGCCCTCTTATCAGCTTACTTGTGGCGTGCCTGTGGGCATGGCCGTGGCAGAGATACTGTACGGTAAGCCAACTCACTCTTCCTTTTGTCATCCAGGATTAAAGTGGGAGGCTGAAAGAGCATCTAAACTAAGCAGTGAGGTAGGTTGGCATCGGGAGGGCAGGAGATGAGATGCCAGGTTGGCCTGGCCTAGAAACCAAGAGAGGGCGAGTTCTAGTCTCACCTTAGGCATGAAAGCCAACTGGGTGATTTTGGGTAAGCACCAGACGTCTGTGAGTTGTGGTCCCACTTTAGGCATCAAAATCAGCTAGGTGACTTTGGGCTATCAGGAGACAGTAAGTTCCAGTCTGTGTTAGGCATGAAAATTGGCTGGGTGGGTCCAATCACTGGGAGACAGTGAATTCTAGTCCCATCTTAAACATGAAAGCTGGCGGTGACTTTGGGCCAATCACTGGGAGACAGTGAGTTCTCGTCCTCTTTTAAGCATGAAAACCAGCTGGGTGACTTTGGGCCAATCATCAGGAGATAGTGAGTTCTAGTCCCACTTTAGGTATCAAAACTGGCTGGGTGACTTTGGACCAAACACTGGGAGATGCTGGGTTCTAGTCCCCTCGTTCAGGCATGAAAGCCAGCTGGGCAATTTGAGGCCAATCATCAGGCAACGAGTTCTAGTCCTGCTTCTGGCATGAAATCCAGCTGGGTGACTTTGGCCCAATCGTTGGTGACAGAGAATTCTAGTTCCACTCTAGGTATGGAAACTGGATGGGGGACTTTGGGCCAATAACCAGGAGACGGTGAGTTCTAGTCCTGCCTCAGGCATGAAAGCTGACTGGGTGACTTGGGGCAAACACCACCAGATGGGTAGATGGAGAGTTTTTTTTTTTCTTGGGGGCCTCCTGGCAAGATTAGCTGTTGGTGGTTGTTTTTTAAAATCAATCTTAGGCTATTTGTTCCTGTTGGGAAGCTGAATAGTGGCTGAAAAGGACCTATGTCTGCAGAAGAGATGCAGAGTACAAGATAGGAAATGAAAGGGGCTGAGGGACCTTGGCTACATCTTCTTTTATGGCAAGGAACAGAAGACTGGCAGAAGAGTCAGATGGATTGGCTCAGGATGCCTCCTGTATAACCCATCTTAAATGCCATTTTTACCAGCTACTTTCTAGCTTCACGATTTGGGAGGACACCCAGGGCGAAGCCGAAGCCCAGGCTGGCAAAGGACCTGTAATTTTAGGCGCACCCGTTTCTCTGAATCCGATGATGTCACCACATCCTCTTAAAATGCATTGCTGTTTTACAATCTAATATTTTATACATCCCGGAGAAAATTGACCCAGGATGTCAATCTCTCCTCTGCTGCTGAAACCGTGCCCGTCTTTCTCCCCTGAAAGCTGAAATGATGGCTGTTGGGGAAAGGAACTGGGCTGTGTTCAGTTTCCAGATGACAAGCATGACATGCAAATCTGGTGCAGAAAACAAACAAAAAAACTTAACCGGCTTCATTGCTGCTTGTTATAGAGCTGTCAAAGCAGAAGCGCCTTGATAAAGGCAGGTAATGCAGATTTCACAATATCCTAGGCTAAGCTAGGATAAGCTAAATGAAGACTGGGTAGCTTATGACCCAGCATTGTGGAAATCCAACTGTTGCCTTGTTCTCACATGTTTTACGAGCCAGGTTATCACCTTATGTCAGAATGCAGTTGATTTCTCTGGCTGCAACATGTGATAGGAATACAGCTTAGCTTTAGGGTTCAGTCTGATGTGTGAACCCAGCCTCTGGATCTCTCTTCCACTGCTGGGCTAAAACACTTCCTGTTCGCATTTACAACGGGCTGCCCCAGTGGTGGGATTCAAATAGGTGAACAACCAGTTCTCTGTGTGGATGCTGCTTCCGGAACTCTGTTCTGGGCCTGGGCAACAAACAAAATTAGCTACCGATTCTGCCGAAGTGGTGTGAACTGGCTGAATCCCACCACTGGGCTGCCCTAAACTGCAGATTGTCTGTTTTGAGTGGCAGTCAGCCCCTCAGCTGAGACTCCATTCCCTTTTTACAGCCGAAATATCATAGCAGTTATCAACTCCTAAATAGATCCACGTTTCTCCAGCTCAACAACTTTCAATGGTGCGGACTTCAACTCCCAGAATGCTGGCTAGAGAGTTCTGGGAGTCCGTGCAGGATGGCTAGAGAATGCTGGGAGTTGAAGTCCATGCACGATGGCTGGGAATTCTGGGAGTTGAAGTCCATGCATGACGGCTGGGGAATTCTGGGAGTTGAAGTCTACGCATGACGGCTGGGGAATTCTGGGAGTTGAAGTCCACCTATTTTAATGTGGCTTGGATTAAGAAACACTGCAGCAGTGCATGAGACTCCGTTCTGCTTATTATATTCCATGTTAACTTTCCCGGGGATAAGACCTTTCTTAAAACCGGAATTCATTTTGTTTTAACTATATTATTTATTGAAAAGCAAGGAATAGCTCTGCCCCCCCGCCCCATTTTTTAAGAACAGAATTCTGAAAGGCATCCCAGTTATGCTGGATCATCTATTGATAACTAGGCTTACCGTAGTCCAAGTGGTACCTTGGCCAAGAGAGGGATGCCTCTGGGGAGGTGCAGAACAGCACCTAACCGTAATCACCCCGTTGCCCGATTTGTTCTCCCCGATAATGGAGCACCGCAGATTTGGTGTGACGGAGAGGCCCAGCTTTTGACATACCCAGAGATGGAAGAGACGGCGCATTTTTTATGAGGGCTGAATATCCAACAGAGGCCTTTTATGATTGGTTTCTGTAGCAGTTGGGGTGGGGGTGGGGGGGTGGAAACACTGTTCTGCGCTGTCTTTGGCCCGGCCTGGTTTATAGCCCCTTGGGGTGCCATAGACAAGGCGGGTGATAAAAGGGGGAAAAAAACCTGATGTCACTCGTTCCAAACCGCTACCGTGGCAAGATTCTGTTATTTTTTATTTTGATGAAAGGAAGTGCTGGATGGGGGGACATTTAAACTACATAGTGCAGAGACAGCATGATATATACCGGGTCCTCCGTATATCAACTGCCCTCCCTTCTTCTGGAAACACTGGCATGCAAATAACAGCAAAACACCGCTGAAATTCAAGGCGTATTACCTTAAGACTGAACACCGAAGCTCTAACAAAAACATCCTTCTGGGTCCTGATGCAGAGCTGTGGAAGGTTCTGGGTCTAAAAAGAGGGCAACTTAAAAAGAAACCAACCCCCCCCATCAAACGGATTAGATGTTGGACTTAAACACCACAAGGTCACCACGCGACTCCTAAAATAGTAAGCGATCATTTATCCCTCCGTTTCCAACGCTGCGTTTTCCATAAAAGGCGAAAACTGTATTTGCAGACTCTTGCAAAGCAACCTAGGGAGGTCCATGAATGAAAATGAGGAGCTGGAGTGCAGAATACACCCCCAAACAATTAATAACAAAATACGACGATGTTGATACAGTTTTAATCTCCCAACACCCTCATCATTTTGGACGGTCGGGATCCTCTCCTGCTTCTTGAATGTCAACTTTTGTCTTTTCGTAATCGGCGTCTTCCTGCCTTGGATAGGAATTGTTTTGTTTTAAATAAGGCTCCTGTCTTTCTTACAATTTTTCTTCTGCTGGAGAACAAGCGCTAGTGTAAAAAGAGCCAATGTTTTTTTATTTTCAACAAACAAAGTGCGTCATGGCCCAGTGCCTTATTCTTCATTCATTGACTCTTAAGTTAACAAGTGAAAGTATAAACATGAAAGAGGTTAATGCTTGTCAGGGTAGATATTGGACAAATGAGCCCCAGGAAAAAAAAAAAGTATATTAGCCTAGAAAGGGTAACAAAATGGCAGGTAAAAAGCAGCTAGGAAAGGAGAGATTCATAGTAACCCCAATATCACTTACTGTCCCCCCTCAATTCTTCCAAACAGCTCCCCCTAAAAAGTCAAGATAAGAATTCCCCCAAATATACACAAAAAACAACTAGTTGCTGATACTGAGGATATTGCCGCCAGTCCATAATCAATACAGGAAAAAAAGCTGGATCTTGAGAAATTTCATTTCATCCTATGGAAAGGGGAAGGGGAGAAAAAGGTTGTTAACACAGCTGGGAGTTGTTGCAAAGGATATTTTAACTCAGTGTTTTTCAAAGTTTGGCCACTTGAAGATGCTTGGACTTCAACTCCCAGATTTCCCCACTGACTGGAGAATTCTGGGTGCTGAAGTTCACGAATCTTAAAGTTGCCGAGTTTGAAAAATCTGATTTAGAGGGACCTTAAATGTTTCATGAACAGTCTCTGGGCCGATATTCTCCGGAAAGGAAGGAATTATCACACCCCCAACCCTCCAGTTCAGTGATTCTCAATCTTGGCAACTTTAAAATACGCAGACGTCAATGTCCAGAATTCCACACTGACTGGGGAATTCTGGGAGTTGAAGTCCACATATCTTAAAGTTCCCGAGGTTGAAAAACACTGCTCCAGTTAGTGCCAATTGGTATACGAAAGCCAAACAATTTCAAAAGGAAACCCTAATTGTCTCCAGCAACAGCATCTCCCTGCTCCAACTTGTACAGTGGTGCTTAAAAGTAGGTGAATCCTCCTGAATGTTTAATATTCCTACATAAACATGGCCTAAAACGTGATCTGTTTTCTACATGTCCTAAAACAAGATAAAGGGAACCCAATTAAACAAAACAAACCTCTTATTCATTGATTTATTGCAGAAGACCATCTCCTTAAGCTAGTTTTAGGACGTGTGGAGAACAGATCACATTTTAGGTCATATTTATGGTGGAATATTAAACGTTCAAGAGGGCTCACATCAACTTTTATGCACCCTGTAAGATGATGTTTTCTTTCCTCATCTCTCTCTCTCTCTCTCTCTCTCTCTCTCTCTGTCTCAGCATTGTAAAGAAGAGCAATTTTATTTTTTAAAAGCAGTCTTTCTTTATCTTCCCATTGCGTTTTACATCGTTTACCTAATACTAAAAATCTGCTCAAGGAGATTTTGAGAGAATAGCTTCCCAAGCCTTTTAAAAAAAACAAAACAATAACAACATCTAAATGGCATTTGTTAAGAGAAGTCCTGTCCTCTTTTAAGCTGCCTGAACTATGAAGTTGGATCGAGCTCAAGCAACGCCACAGGGGAGCATTTTTAAAAACACTCAGTAGATACCGAATGATCAGATTCCTCTCCAGACACCAACAGATCAAGGGAAAAAGTCTGCCCGTTTCCCCCCTAAATGACTTATTTTGTGAGATTGTTTACACAAATAGTCCTTGGCTTACGATTGTACTGTACTGGAGCCTATCACGGTTGCAAGTTGTGACAGTCGTAAAACAGGTCACCCATATGCGACCAGCCTGATTTTATGAACTTTTTTGTGGCGGTTGTTAAGCTACCACTCTGGCCACAAAGCGATTGCTGTGCTCAGTAAGTAAACCAATGGTTTGCTATGGGCTGATTTTGCAGAAAAACCGAATTCAGCAAGCTGAGTGAGTTCTGGCTGGCGAACTCTGGATCCAGGCCAACAACCTGGTTCCTATATCATGCTAGGTCATTGTTTAATCATAGTTTGATGCTGGGTGGTTTTTTTTGCAAAACCCGTCATAAAATGCAGACACACGGCTGAATGACATCGCAAATAGTTGTAGATACTACCTGGTTTCCAAGCACCCAACAGGGCAGCTACTGGAACTTCAGAACTAGTATGTAAATACCCCCACAGAGGCCCGTGGTCACTTTAAAAGGGTTGAGGACTACCGTACTCTTTTACGGAAGCTTGAGCTGAAGAACTACCAAGAAGGAAGAGATTTTTCCAGGACTTCAGAAGAAATGGCTCATGCTATACACATTTACTAACCGGTGCTTCTGCTTCACATCACTAGCGGCTGGGTGTCTCCCCCAATGGAAGGCACAGAGTCAAGGCTTCCTTTGTAGATGGGGCTGCGCTGGCCAGATTCCTCCCTAAAAAACGGAAAGGCCAATGTTAGCGGGTTTTCCCCACTGATCCCAAAAGACACAAGCCGAGAAAGACATGGCCTAAGCTGGTCTGGGGAACAAGGCAAAGTATGGTTACCAGTTCTTCCTTGCTTGTTTACGCATTCTCACTTCCCAGAGGTAGGTCAGTACGTCTCTGTTAAACTCAGCAGCACGAAGACCCAAAGAAAACCCTCCATGAAAAACAATGTTTTGGCTGCAACTAAATTCTCTGTCCCTAAAGAATCCATTTTAGGCTCTACCTTTTGGGCAAGGAAAAATCATCGCAAATAATTCCATCTTCCGTGATTCTATGGCAGGGGTAGGCAACCTTGGCTCTTTTATGACTCATGGACTTCAACTCTGGGAGTTGAAGTCCATGAGTCATAAAAGAGCCAAGGTTGCCTATCCATGGTCTATGGGTTAGGTTCTGTTTTTCTGTGATGACCCGCCCCCCCCCCCAAGACCGCTAGTGTCCTTGGGTGGGAGGGGCTGAATTTTGGGCAAAAAAACGATTTTCAAATCCCTGCCTGGGACCACAGCAGGCGTGGCCCTGACCACCGCAGCCCCCAAATCTCACAGGACACTCACAAAGCCATTTTCTTCTGGATTGAGGCCCGGTGACGCGGAATGAGGAAGGCGAAGACCAAGATCAGCAGCAGCAAGAGAACGGCTGGCAGAGCCACCGCCAAGGCCAGCATTGGGGTGCTGAGGGACAGTACGGAATCTGGAGAAGACAAAAGGGTCAACCACAAAATGGCAACCAGCTCCAGTGCCCTCCACCCATCTGCCCCCGTCAGAAGGGCAGAGAGAGGCAGTCAGCCAGGCCACGGGATCATGCACAGGGAGACGGTAGCTACGCTGTCGTTAAAAGAGGAGTTGCACCAGCAAGCCTTCAAATTAGGCAGGGCTGGTTTCAGAGGGTGGCTTTCTTTTAAGTTTCTCTCGCAAAAGATGGGCCAGGTTACATGGAGAATCTGGAGCCTAATAGGTTTATTGATTCATTTAGTATATGCCACTTCATATACGGGAACAGCACATGAAGTGGCATATACTAAATGAATCAATAAACCTATTAGGCTCCAGACTCTCCATGTAACCTGGCCCATCTTTTGGTGGCTCAGAAGCTGGGCTTGTCGGCTGCAAAGCCGGCAGACCCAGGTTCGAGACCCGAGCATCACGTGATGGGGTGAGCTCCTGTCCTTGCCCCAGCTCTTGCCAACCTGGCAGTTCAAAAGCATGCAAATGCGAGTAGATAAATAGGTACCACTTCTGTGGGAAGGTGAAATGTCTTCAGACAGCGCTGGCTCAATGGCCTTGAAATGGAGATGAGCAGCGCCCACTACAGTCAGCAACGACTAGCAGAGTAAAATCCGCAGGGACTCTTTTACCTTTATCCTACATGGACTAGCAATACATATTGTCATTTCACTTAAATTAGTGAAACATTAATAAAATGTAAATGTTAAAAAGACCTATGTTCAAGTACCAATGTCTAGGCTATCTATCCATTGAAGTGCAGCATCGTTTATATTAAAAAAAAAATCAGATACTGGACCAGTACATGACCTCAGCTTACAGCTGGTGGTGGTCTACATGTGATCCTAAGAGGTCTACATGCAGTGGTGGGATTCAAATAGATGAACAACCGGTTCTCTGTGTGGATGCCACTTCTGGAAGTCCATTCTGGGCCTGGGCAACA
>JAKJMR010000167.1:1253660-1264977 GCA_024449315.1 Daboia siamensis | reverse complement strand
GGAAGTCCATTCTGGGCCTGGGCAACAAAAAATTAGCTACCGGTCCTGCCGAACTGGTGCGAACCGGCTGAATCCTACCACTGTCTATATGTGATCTACATGTGATCCTAAGAGGCGTTTATATTTATATAACACTACCACTATTTTAAAAAGGTTATGTACAAATTAAGTATATTGGCTGAGGGACTCTGATCAATTTGAAAAGGTCAATCTGAGGCAAGCCTTAATCACCCCTAAAAACAGTCCTAGTGAGGGGACATGTTTTTTGACTCTTTCAACTTTCAGTAAAAGGAACAAGACCTGGCTCATGAAATCTAGATCCAAGCCAACAGCCTGGTTCCTATATCGTGCTAGGTCATCGCTTAA
The DNA here is from genome assembly GCA_024449315.1 of Daboia siamensis. Lineage (NCBI taxonomy): Eukaryota > Metazoa > Chordata > Lepidosauria > Squamata > Viperidae > Daboia > Daboia siamensis. Next base: position 1,264,611 of record JAKJMR010000167.1, on the reverse strand, counting down.
TCATAATCTGAGCAAACCACAAGAAGTTGGCATCGTGGCCTACTTACCAGGCCACGGTCTATGTTTTACAAACCACCATGGTTGTATCCATACCGCGAGCTACTCTTAGCTGAACATATTTTGGCTGACTCTCTTGTGGAAACCCACCTAAGATCTCAGTCCAACAGAAAGGCGTCTGCAAGTAAACAGTAGTGATTAAATTTCTAGGGAATCACACGCGGGCCTGGCCTGTAAATATTGTTGTTTGGGGCAGCAGGAAAAGAAAAATGGGCTTGGCCTTGGGTCCAGGGGTCACTGCGGTGGGGAGAAGTTCAGGTTAAAGATGATGGATCTCAACCCCTGGTGGGCTCTTTTCTTGGAAGTTTTCCCAACAAATATGGAAGATATCAAACCAGACTTCATATTAGATGTCCAAATTCAGGCTTCTCACCAAAACTAAAGCTGCGCTTGGGGTTCTCCACGAGCAAGTGGATTGATTTTCTCTTGGTCAACTGAGGCAAAGTTGGATGGTGGACCTGGCAAGTATAGATCCCTGCTTGCTCCTGGGTAATCCTGGAGAGAGTTAAGGAATTTGAGGGCAGGATCCAGTCATCTCCCTGTTATAGGCGGGGGGAAAAGCCATTAACAGAAAACTTTTGATTTACACAATGAAGCTATGAAACTCTTATCAGTTTTCTGACATCTGAGAAAATGACTTGGAATCGTGTCTATGGAGATTCTCAATCATCTAGGTCGGGGATTAGGGAACCTTGGCTCCTTTATGACTTGTGGACTTCAACTCCCAGAATTCCTGAGTCAGCATGGCTTGTTCAGGAATTCTGGGTGTTGAAGTCCTCAAGTCATAAAAGAACCACGGTTCTCTACCTCTGGTCTAGGTCATGGTTGTCCCAAAGGTGCTGTTCAAAAGGCAACTGGACTTTCCTGGGTTTTTTTTTTCCTGGAACACTGTTCGCTTCTCATTCCAGAAGCTTCTTCAGTTCTGGTTGAATGGTGGGGAGAGTGCTAACAACCAATCTTCAGAGTGCAAAGATTACAAATCCTTCCATTCTCCACCATTTAGCCAGAACTGAAGAAGCTTCTGGAATGAGAAGTGAAAGGTTTTGAAGAAACAGGCCCCAGTTGCCTTTTGAATAGCACTGTTGACCACAGGAACACCTGGAGCAGAAGAACTAGGTTTAAAAAACTTCTCTCTCGCAACTTTTGGCTATTCTCCGAAGTCCCTGAAGGCAGGATAAGAAGCAACGGATGGAAACTAATCAAGGAGAGAAGCAACCTGGAACTAAGGAGAAACTTCCTGACAGTGAGAACAATGAACCAGAGGAACAACTTGCCACCAGAAATTGTGAATGCTCCAACACTGGAAGTTTTTAAAAAGAGATGGGATAATTGTTGGTCCGAAATGATATACGGTATCCTGCCTGAGCAGAGGGTCAGACTAGAAGACCTCTGAGGTCCCTCCCGTTATCCTGTTCTGTTCTGTGCTGAAGTCTTGTTCCTGTTCCCTTACCTCTCGAATCCACTCGTATTGGGGTGCCTGAGAGGCATCAGCTGAACACTGAAGTTGCAGGTTGTCACCTTCAAGGACCGTCATGGAGTCTCCTACGGTACCACACCAGGAGTTGGAATGGCTGACAAAGACGTTGTGCAGATCTGAGGAAGGGGAGAAGACACAGGAAGTCAGCCTTCCTCCCTTCCCAGCATCCCCGCCCCTTCTTAATTTGAAACGCCAGCCTGGTGGGGTTCAGCATCTCAGTTGCTGGGGCTCAGAAAGAGTTTTTCCATCTATCCCCCCTGTCTGCATATATCATCCTGTAAAGACCCAGCACGGCTCCACGTCAGTTGCTTCTGCTTCTAATTCTGTCCTGTTAATGGAGCCGTGCTGGCTGAGATCAACTGTGCCAGCGAGAATATTTTTTCCCACCACCACTCATAAATGTGCTTTGTATTTCAAATCCCTCTCTTTCCATTCTCGGTCTTCTTCAGCTAAACACTCTACTGCAGATCCCAGGGATATGCAGGCGGTGAAGTGAACTGCGGAGCATAGTCTAAGGAAGAATGGGTAACACAATCTCCTAGTCCTCATCTCCCGTTTATCTACTGCCCTCTGGTGGCTAGAGGGGGATGCCAACCCCCCCACCACACACACACACATACACTCCATCTGCAAGTCCAGTTTGTCCGAGACGGTGGTGTTGTCAGTGTCATTCAGGCTGGCACAGCGGTAAGATCCAGCGTGCCAAGATTGGATGTCATTAATGGTCAGCAGGAGGCGCCCGTTGTCGTGATGCACAGCGACATCATAAAACCAGCAACGCAAGTCGTGAGTTTGATCCAAAGAGATCCAAGAACGGAGCCACTGGAGACGGGAGAAAGAACAACATTGTTCATGAGCCTTAATTAGCAGAAGCTCACTGTTCATGGCTGGGGAACTCTGGGAGTTGAAGTCCACAAGTTTTAAAGTTGCCAAGATTGGACACCCCTAATGTAAAGCTAAATCTTATTGATATTGCATTATGATTATTACTCTGTCACTTTATATGTACATTGAGAGCTTCTGCCCTGAGACAAATTCATTCTATTCTATTCTATTCTATTCTATTCTATTCTATTCTACTCTACTCTACTCCACTCCACTCCATTTTTCTATTCTATTCTATTCTATTCTATTTTATTCTATTCTATTCTATTCTATTCTATTCTGTTCTGTTCTGTTCTGTTCTGTTCTATTCTAATTCTATTCTATTCTATTCTACTCTACTCCACTCCATTATTCTATTCTATTCTATTCTATTCTATTCTATTCTATTCTGTTCTGTTCTGTTCTACTCTACTCTACTCTACTCTACTCTACTCTACTCTACTCTACTCCACTCCACTCCACTCCATTATTCTATTCTATTCTATTCTATTCTATTCTATTCTATTCTATTCTATTCTATTCTAATTCTATTCTACTCTACTCTACTCTACTCTACTCCACTCCACTCCACTCCATCCCATCCCATCGCATCGCATCGCATTCTATTCTTAATTCTAAACAGAGGCATGCTTCTTAGATGGCGAAAGCAAATTCCTCCATTAACCTACCTTGCTATATTTTTGGAAAGTGAAGTCCGACGCATTGTCCCCGTCACTCATCAGGCATTCCAGAGTCACATTGTTGCCCTCAAGGATGGGGCCCTCCTGGTCTCTCAGATGGATGGTGGGGAACCCTGCATTATAAAGTTGGAAGGAGAGAACTAGGTTCTCCCAGAGCCTTTTCATTTTTTTTTGTCCCTGTGTCATTTTTAACTAGGAGCAGTGCTTTTTTGTAAAAAAAAAAAAAAAAAAAAAAGTGCCGGAACTCACACGTCATATAACCCACCTTGCCTACCCTACAAGGTTTCATCCAAAAAAGATGCTGGAACTCCGTTCTGGGCGTTCTATGACAAAAAAAGCCCCGACTAGGAGAGTTCCTCCATCCCACTATTTCCCTCCCACCTGCAGATTAAAATTCCTAATCATGCGGTTTTCTTCCCTTTCTCCAACTTGGAGTCCTGCTCCTTACTTCCCACCTACCAGCTCAACCCAGAAGCAGAATAACAAGAGTTGGGAGGGACCTTGGAGGCTTTCTAGTCCAACCCCGTATCGTTTCAGACAAACGGTTGTCCCATCTCTTCTTTAAAACCTCCAGTAATGGAGCACCCACAACTCCAGAAGGCAAGCCGTTCCACTGATTAATTGTTCTCCCTGTCAGGAAATTTGTCAAGAACTGTCAGATGCATGGAAAAGAGTTGTAGAGAAGGTACATGGCTAGTGGGGGGTGGGTGGGGGTGGTATCCTTGGTGCTCTCTGAGCTTGGCGATTTTTCTTGCAGACTTTTCATTCCACTGAAGTTAAATAATAATAATAATAATAATAATAATAATAATAATAATAATAATAATAATAATAATAAGAAGAAGAAGAAGAAGAAGAAGAAGAAGAAGAAGAAGAAGTTGGAAGGGACCTTGGAGGTCATCTAGTCCAACCCCCTGCTCAGGCAGGAAACCCTATACCATTTCAGACAAATAGCTGTCCAGTCTCTTCTTAAAAACTTGCAGTGTTGGAGCATTCACCAGTTCTGGAGGCAGGTGGTTCCACTGGTTAGTTGTTCTAACTGTCAGGAAGTTTCTCCTTAGTTCTAGGTTGCTTCTCTCCTTGATTAGTTTCCATCCATTGATTCTTGTCTTGCTTTCAGGTGCTTTGGAGAATAGCTTGACTCCCTCTTCTTTGGGGCAACCCCTGAGAGATTGGAACACTGCTATCCTGTCACCCCCTCACTCTTCTCTTCGTTAAACTACACATACCCAATTCCAGCAACCGTTCCCTATATGTTTTGGCCTCCAGCCCCCTAATCATCTTTGTTGCTCTTCTCTCTACCCTTTCCAGAGTCTCGACATCTTTTTTTACATCGTGGTGACCAAAACTGGATGCAGTATTCCAGGCGTGGCCTTACCAAGGCATTGTAAAGTGGTATTAGTACTTCACGTGATAGTTGGGTAATGAAACGTCTGCAAAGAAAACCACCACGCTCAAGAGAGCACCAAGGACCCCTCATTTCAACCCTGAGCTACAAATATTCCCTTCTAGGGAGACCAGGCACAGTCAGGAAAACAAAGCCCAAGATCATTGAACAAATCTATTCAGAGTCCTTCCTGGAAGCATGAATAATTAGGCTCAAAATATCACATTTCAGACACATGACGGGAAGACCCTGCTCAGCAGAGAAACTTCGAATGCTGGAAAGGTAGAAGGGAAGAGGGGAGACGAGGGAAGAGAAGAAGAAAGCCATCAGCTAGATAGATGGATGGGCACAGAGGATGACAATGGGGACAGAGTTGGACAGACCTGAAAGATCAGCTTAGAGGCGATTATCATGGAGAAAAATCCACCTACAGCTTGTCCTCGACTTACAATGCTTCGTTGAGTGACCCCCGAAGTTACAACAGCCCTGACAAAAGTGACTTACGACAGGTCCTTGCACTTACAACGACGGTTGCAGCATCCCCAGGGTCCCTGGATCAAAATTTGGGTGCTTAGCAACTGGCAGGTATTTACGACAATTGCAGCATTGTGGAGGGTCGTGAGGTCACCCTGGGCAACTTTCCCAGCCAGCTTCAGACAAGCAAAGTCAACGGGGTCAGCTAGATTCGCTTCATGACAGTATGACCCGCTTAAGAACTAGAGAGATTTGCCTGACAACTGGGGCAAAAACATCATAAAATAGGCTATGAATCACTTAACAACTGACTTGGTGCACCAGTTGCGACCCTAACTGGACCGAGATGCCCTACGCCCAGACACTCATGCGCTCGTGACCTCCCGTTTAGACTACTGCAACGGTCTCTACATGGGGCTGCCCTTGAGGACCACTCGGAGGCTTCAGCTGGTGCAAAATGCAGCCGCGCGAGTTGTGATGGGGGTTTCCCATTACTCCCATGTAACACCTCTACTCCGCGAGCTGCATTGGCTCCTGGTTGCCCTCCGGGTGAGATTCAAGGTGCTGGTGATGACCTATAAAGCCCTAAATGGCTTGGGTCCGGGATATCTGAGGGAACACCTGCTGCCGGCATCAGGCTCCCTTCGTCCTGTGCGCTCCCACAGGGAGGGCCTTTTCAGTGTGCCGACGGTAAAAGAATGCCGACGGATAACACCCAGGGGGAGGGCCTTCTCTGTGGGGGCACCTGCCCTTTGGAACCAGCTCCCCGTGGAGCTTAGGACTGCCCCCCACCTTCGATCATTTCGCAGAGACCTGAAGACCTGGCTCTTCGAGCTTTCCAGCCCAGGCTGAGAATTTTAATTGGGGTTTTAATTGGGGTTTTATATTTTTTCAGGGATTTAATTTAATCTTTTTAAATTGTTCTTAATTTTTGTATTGATGTTTTATATACCCTGTAAACCGCCCTGAGTCCTACGGGAAAGGGCGGTATATAAATTCAATAAATTAAATAAATTAAATTACTTGCCAAGGCAATTCTGGTGCCAACCACTGTTATAAAGTGAGGACTGTCTGTGTGTGTTGGCTAAGAGTTTAACACGGACTTGATGGCACATCATCAATCAGTCCATCCATCAATGCACCTCTTGCTACTACCCAATAGATTAGCAAGAAGACTGTGAAACAAAAACTTCAAACATCCCCTTGGTCCCAAATTCTCTCTCTCTCTTTTTTTATTAATCAGCAGCGCAAATTAACAGAACTTATCCTATTCTACCCTTTGCAACAGCCCTATAGAGAAGCATCTGTGTCTCCAAATTTAAAAACTGAGATTTGAGGTCAGGAGAAACTGGCTACTCTAAAACCGCTTTCTTCTTGGTCTGGCTTGTCTCTGACAAAAAGACAATTAGGCAATTGTATGTTGAGTGTTGCACCATGATGGCTCAGAATGATTGGTCTCGGGAGTGACAAATCAGAGAAACCCTGATTTGGGTTATCTTCCCGTTTTAGAAGCTGACTCTGGGCCAATTACATTCTCTTAGCCCAGCCAACATCCCAGGTTATTGTGTGTGTGTGGGGGGGTGGGGAATGAAGGAACACTCAAATTCTACAGAATTGCAGCCCTGAGCTTGCCAATTTTGACCCCTGCTGCAAATTCTACTGCCTTCAGGTGCTAACCAAAGACAGGCTATCAATCTAACCAACCACCAAGCTAATATAATTCAAGGATACATGCTTTTAATCTTGCCTTGACATTCAGCGCAACCAAGGAAAAGTTGCAGACAAAACTGAAATTCGGGATGCTTTGCTGGAGATAATTCAGAACTGTTTACTTCTTAGTAATAGCCTCGGTCTCTCACACACACCCCTTTATTTATCCTGCTAAATGTTTTCTTCACAAAGATCTTACAGATCTGCACCTTTAATCCAAATGAACTTCAACATTAAAAAAAAGGTTTTGGGTACCACCCATGGGGTTTTCTCGTCAAAGATACTGAATTGTGTTGCCTTTTTCTACTCCAGTAGACCATGTTTTGTCACAAGTGACCTGTCCATCCAGGGTGGCCCTGCATGACTTAGCTCATTGCTTCTTTGAGCTGCACAAGCAGCTTTGCCACCACAAGGCAATGACCCATGAAGGAGAAAAACGCCCCTTTAAGAAACATTTATCTTTTATGGTTTTATTGCTTTTAGTGCTGTAAGCTGCCCGGAATTGCTCCGAAGCTTCAAGATCATGTGAAGTGTTAATATCACTTTATAATGCCTTGGTAAGGCCACACTTGGAATATTCTAGTTGCCACGATATGAAAAAGATGTTGAGACTCTAGAAAGAGGGCCCAGAGAAGAGCAGCAAAGATGATCAGGAGACTGGAGGCTAAAACTGGAATTGGGCATGTGTAGTTTTATTTATTTATTTTTATTTATTTATTATATTTGTATACCGCCCTTCTCCCGAAGGACTCAGGGCGGTGAACAGGGCACATATAAAATACAAGATACAAACGTTAAAAGAGAATTAAATATAAGCCCGAGCTAAAACAATAAATAATAATGTAAAAACCACAATAAAAACCCCAACACATCCCCCATCAGGCCAGGCCGGCTTGTTCAAATAAAAAGGTCTTCAGATCGTGTCGGAAGGAACGAAGGTCACTGTTTAACGAAGAGAAGGACTAGGGGGGACATGATAGCCGTGTTCCAATATCTCAGGGGCTGCCCCAAAGAAGAGGAAGTCAAGCTATTCTCCAAAGCACCCAAAGGCAGGACAAGAAGCAATGGATGGAAACTAATCAAGGAGAGAAGCAACCTGGAACCAAGGAGAAATTTCCTGAAAATTAGAACAATCCAGTGCTCCATCACTGAAGGATTTTAAGAAGAGACTGGACAACCATTTGTCTGAAATGCTATAGGGTTTTCTGCTTGAGCAGGGGTTGGGGTAGAAGACTTCCAAGGTCCCTTCCAACTTTGTTATTCTATAGCAAGATGAGCAGCAAGCGAAATAGATAGATGACAGATAGATCTGTTAGAACAATTAATCAGTTAGAACAATTAATCAGTGGAACAACCTGCCTCCAGAAGCTGTGAATGCTCCTACACTGGAAGCTTTTAAGAAGAGACTAGACAGCCATTTGTTTGAAATGATATAGGGTTCCCTGCCTGAGCAGGGGGTTGGTCTAGAAGACCTCCAAGGTCTCATCTAAATCTATTATTATTATTTTTTAATCCCATTTATATCCCACCCTTCTCCAAAGACTCAGGGCGGCTTACAATCTAAGAAGCACAAATCAATGTGCTTATCAATAGATATTATTAGATAGATAGATAGATAGATAGATAGATAGATAGATAGATAGATAGATAGACAGATAGATAGACAGACAGTTATAGAAAGATAAGACAGATAAATAGATGCAGATAGGTAGAGAGATAGATAGAGATAGATAGGTAGACAGAGATAGACAGACATATAGATACAGAAAGATAGATTGATAGACAGACAAATAGATATAGATAGCTAGATAGCTAGAGAGATAGAGATGTAGGCAGACAGATATAGAGATAGATACAGACAGGCAGATGGACAGATAGACATAGATAGAGAAAGATAGAATGATAGACAGACAGAGATAAATGTAGATAGATAGATAGCTGTTTTCACAAACATGTCCCCGTCAGCTCTGCTCCGGAGCCGTTTGAAGCATGGAGGGGAAAAAAATCCCCCAGCTCCCCTCCCCCCCAGCTCCAAGTCAAGAAAAGTTCCTCCTTTCAGAAATGTCAACATTCAACTAAACATTAACTAAACGTTAAAAAAAGAAAAAAGAGGAAATCCTTGAGGCCAGGATTACACATGTCCAACCATATACATGTTTTCTCCTGACCCGCCTCACCTCTTCCAGCGACTAAAGGCAGAGCTTCCTCTGCACAAAACCGTTCTGTCCTACCACCAAATGGAGGTAGTTTGGTGAGCAGTTCTTTTTTTATATATATATAAAAAAGGGTAAACCCAGCAGAAAAAAATGTTTTGTCCTGCAGTCACATCCCATTTTGTCTAGCCCCAGTTTTAACCTTGTCGGTTATTTGTCATTTATGCAGTATTCTCTCGGCCTTTCTGCAACTTGGACCAGTTTACGCAATCTTTGCTTGTCCTGTATGTAGAAAGGTCAGAATTGTGCAAGCCGGCCCTGGGACGCTTTACAAAAGTGAAAGTTGGACTCGGAAGAAGCAGGATAGGGAATAGTATGGACCCTTTGAACTCTGGTGTTGGAGGAGGACCTCTGAGAAAGCCGTGGGTGGTCAAAAAAACCAGCAGACCATTGAGTAAATCAACTCAAGAGTTCTCACTCAAGGCTAGAAAAAAAAAAAACTTGAAAAACTGGGGGAGGGGGAAATTGTTTTTCTCCCCCTTTTTTCCCAGACAGCTTTGGGGGAAAAAGGAAAACAAAACAAAACAAAACAAAAAAACATTTTATTTTCCAAACTTTTCCAATTTTTCCCCCATCTCTACTAAGGGCAAAATGACCAGGCTCAAATGACTCTACAGGTAGTCCTCAATTTACAACAGTCCACTTAGTGGCCGTTCAAAATTACAACAGCAGTGAAAAAAGTGACTTATGACCATTTGTCACACTTACGACCCCTGCAGCATCCCCATGGTCACGGAATTGACAATCGGATGTTCGACGACTGACTCACATTTATGATGGTCGCAGTGTCCCGGGCTCACGCGATCCCCTTTTGCAAACTTCTGCCGAGCCAAATCAGCGGGGAAAGCCAGATTGACTTAACCGCCGTGTTACTAATTTAATAACTGCAGTGCCTCGCTTAACAAATACAGCAAGAAAAGTCATCAAACGGGGGCTAAACTCACTTAACAAATTCCTCACTTAGCAACATAAAAGTTTGGGCCCAGTGGGTATCGTAAGTCGAGGACTGCCTGCATTATGGATACAGGGTGTGAAGATCCAGCTTTTGGGAAAAGGGCCTAATGCTGGAAAAATGAGAAAGAGACACGGATGACCAGCAACAAGGGTGTGGGGGTGGAGAACAGCCCTGGTTATAGAAGTGTATTGTTGGAATACCTGAAACATCAGGTAAGGGTTGAGATTGTCATGGAGATCTATATGGTCCCTAGGAGTCAAAAACAACTTGATGGCACACAATGACTCAGAAGTAGGCTGAGCTGAGCGATTAAGACTGGCTTAAAGTTATCCAAAGAATCTGAGAAAGGACTTCCCACCTATTTGGTTCCCGCACCTGGACTGCACTAGGATTTAGATAATGTTTCATAAATAAAAGTGGCTTCCTCGGTTTCGCTGCGCGTGTGAACCCAGTCGTTGGTGCATTGTGGTTTATGGCTTAGCGAAAGACGAACTCATGCCAAGATAATAAGAACCCAAGATGATAAACTCAAATCTTGGTCTGAGGCATTAAGCTGGCCTTACCTAAGCTTGGCGGAGATGCTGCCCTTGCTAATCCAACCGACGTAGTTCATAGGAAACCCGCAGCGTCCAGATGTTTTTCCGGAATAATTCCTGACCTGTGACTTGCAGAGAGCTTGAGGTCCGAAAACACTCCAAAAGGAGCCTGAACTTGCTTATCCTCTCCTAGGTGACTTTTTAAGGAACTGTGCAAGAGTCTGGCTAGCTTGGCCCGATATTCTTATCCACACCATTTGTCGATCCAGGCCAGGCCTTCACCCCTTAACGCAGCTTCTGACCCTCCCCGTCGGCTGGGTTCACACAACCCGCTGACCCCAGCCTGCCTGCCTTTCTGCTTTTCTCGGGGGGGGGGGAGGGTGTCCCGCGATCTGACTCACCTGCTTGACAGAAGCGGAGGGTCGCGCTTAAGGCCACGGCTAGGAGCCAGCCCCGAAGATCCAACTGCGCCATGGCGCTCCGACGGCCGGCTTTCCTCCTCGGCTCGGGCGCTCGGGCTGAAACGAGCAGAAAACGCAGACGGTCGCCTGCAGGGCTCGCGGGGGCGGGGGGGGGG
>JAKJMR010000167.1:1231119-1253560 GCA_024449315.1 Daboia siamensis | reverse complement strand
GGGGGGGGGGGGGGGGGGGGGGGGGGGGGGGGGGGGGGGGGGGGGCGTCTGGCCGCCGCTGCTGCCAAGGCTGGCCGGGGCGAGGGCAAAAAGCAAGTCGGGCGAGCAAGGCCGTCGGAATCCCCCGGCAGCGCAACGGGCGCGTCCTCCCGCCTGCAAAGCTCTGGGCGCTCCTCGCTCGGCAGCAGAGGCGTCTGTCTCGCCCGCGGGGCTGGAGAGGCGGGGAAGTTAAATCGCCAAACCGGCGGAACCGGTTCAAGAACTCGGCTCGGCCAGTGCGCAGAGAGAGACTCGTCGGGGGCGGGGGGGGGGGGGGGGGGGGGCTGTTGCGTTGTGGGTTTTTTTTGTTGTTGTTGTTTTGTGTTTGTGGTTGGTTCGTTTGTTTGGTTTTTTTCTTTCCTCTTCCTGCCCGGCGAGCTGCGCCTCTACTGCTGTTGCTGCCTGCCTGCGTGCCAGATCTCTGGCTTGGCTTGGCTGGCTGGCTGGCAACCGCGGCTGTCGGGAGCCTGGAGTCCGGGACCGTCCGCAACTCTCCCCCCCCCCTCCCTCCCTCCCTCCCCGGCGCGGCTTCATTCTAACCGCCGCCGCCGCCGCCTCAAGGCGAGTCCGAGCGCCCTCGAGGCGTTGCCGTTGCCCGGGCGGTCGGTTGCTCTCCGCCGCCCTCGCCTTCTTGCCTTGTCCCGTGGCGCACTGCCCCCCCCCCCCCGGGCGGACGATGGCGAGGTCCCGCAATAGGGAAGACCGCTCCGTCGAGGGGCTCCTCCGCTGGGGATCGCGCTCACCGATCCTCGCTGGAATCGGTCGAGTTGATCCCAGGATAGCGGACCGAGGAGAGAACGGGCGCGGGGGGGGGAGGGCCGGGGCCCGGCTGTCCCTGTTGTGGGACCGACTGAGGTTTGTTTGTCCACCTCGGGCCGACCCCAGACGGTGTAACTGATAAGCCGTGGTTTGTGATCCGGGGTAGAAAGGATGGGAGGAAGCTGTTTATTGGACGTGCGCGGGAGCGCAGGCGGAGGATGCGCCGGCTGTTTTGAACCAGCCACAGACAAACAAACGTAAAAGGGGCAACGGCACGGATTTTCACCCAACTTGGAGAAATTGGCTCATTCTTCTCCTGGTTTTATGTGGGCCTCTGCATGTCAAATTTCATAAATTTCCATGGGGGCCGCCCCCCCCCCCCCCCCGGTTCTTGTGAGTTAGTCCTTGGTAAAAAAAAAAATGTTCTGCCCTGGAATGCATTGTTTTGCCCCGTAAAAGTTTATAGATACGGTACAAGAATTTTAGGAGTCTATAGATCAAGGATGTCCAGCCTTGGCAACTTTGGAGCCTTGTGGGAGCTGTCTTAGCTGACCCTCCTGAAGGACAGATAAAACGGTGGTGGGAATGAAGTTGCCTTGTAGTAATGGTTCTCACTGTTAGGCTACGTTAACGGTTAGGTTAACCAATGGAACGACTTGCCTCCAGAAGTCATGGAGGCTTCTAAGAAGAGATTAGACAGCAATTTGTCTGGAAGAGTATAAGGCAGGGGTCCCCAATCCCAGGTCCGTGGACCAGTACCGGGCCATGGCATGCCAGCAACTGGGCTGCACAAATAAGCAAAGACCCATCCGCAGGATGCAGTCAGCATACAAAACCACATAAACTCTGGTCCATAGAAAAACCTCTCTCCACGTAACCGGTGCCTGGTGCCCAAAGGATTGTGGACCTCTGGTATAAGGTTTCCTGCTTGAGCAGGGGGTTGGACTGGAAGACCTTCAAGATCCCTTCCAACTCTGTTATTTTGTTAGACACTCTCTCTCTCTCTCTCTCTCTCTCTCTCTCTCTCTCTCTCTCACACACACACACACACACACACACACACACACACAAACACATATATGCTACAAACACACTTCATTCCAGCCATCCCACCTTAAGCTCTCTTCATATGTCAAGAGGTTGCCTGGAATAGTTAGCAGGTCTCTACCTGCTGTTTCTGCCAGAGCAGGGAGGGGGTTGGACTAGATGACCTCCAAAGTCCCAATTCAGTTATTCTGCCCTTGACTCGCAACCACTCGTTTAGTGACTGAAGTGGCACTGAAAAACTTGACTTATGACTGGTTCTCACACTTAACGACCATCCCAGCATTCCCCAGTTATATGGTCAAAATTTGGTGCTTGGCAAAACTAGCGTGTGTTCACAACGGTTGCAGCCTCCTGGGGTGTTGTGATTCCTCTTTGTGACCTTCCCAGCTGCCTTCTGGCAAGCAAAGTCAAACGAGGGAAGCTGGATTCGCTTAACGACTGCGTGACTCGCTTAACGACTGCCGTGATTCGCTTAACAACCGTGACAAAAAAAAGGGTTGTACGATTGGGCACCACTGATTTAATAACTGCCTTCCTTAGCAGTGGAATTTCTGCCCCCCCCCTTTCGGGGGTCGTAAGCCGAGGACTGCCTGTGTACGGTTAAGAAAGAGGCCAGAGCTGCTTGAACTGAGAGAAGAGGGAAGGTGGTTATCGAAAACATTGCTGTTTCTCAAGGTGAAGTAATATAAACCCAGTCTTCTTGTCTCTGGGAATTTCCACTGGCCTAGAGAAGTTGCACATTTGCACGGCCCCTCCTCCATTTCTGTTGGCACGAACATTGCACAGCACAAAGTTGTGGTTTTTCTCCTCAAGCCCATCAGAAAACAACAAAAGCCGAAATGATTTTGGAGGGGTTTTTGTTGTTGTTGTTGTTAAGTTTGTTTTTGTTTGCATTCAAATTGGGACTCTGGTGAAGAGCCCAAATTCTGGGCTTGAGGAGACAAGCTTCAGGGGGACTCTTTTAAGTCTGCGAGCTAAAAATAATTAAAATGAGAAACTCTGTGCCGGATGCTGGGGTTTTTTTAACGACTGCCTCGCCACAGAAAAGTCACCATTTCCTTGTTTTGACGAGAGAGACAAAGGAGGGGTGTGTGTGACTTATTTTGAAATCCCTGTTGGGAAAATGGCAAAGAAGAAGCGAAAAGTTTAAAGTCATGCTCAGCTCCTGGGGATTTCAGGACAAATCTGCTATATCTTGTTTTCTTGGCCTTGGGTTTTTGTTATTGCCTCTGGGGAAGCTTTCGGCTTTGCAGTGTTGACTTTTTAAACTTAACTGTCTTTTCTCCTGGTTGCCCATCCAGCTAAAAACCAGGGGAATATTGCTTAGGTTTTTAAACCAGCCGAGCTTTGTTGTTTTTATAATTATTAAATTAATAAAAACAACCCCACGCTCTTTGCTTTTTAATCTTACTTTTATTCTTGACTGTGGAGATTCTCAGTAATCCAGGTCATCGTTCTCTCAAAATTGGTTTTGTTTTTTTTCCTCAAAAAGCAGCTGGGCTGTTTTTTATTTGAATTAAAAAAAAAAAAGCAAGCAACAGTCCAGTTGCCTTTTGAAGAAAAAAACAAATACCTTTGAAGCACCTTTATTCTTGTTTATAAACAACGCAAGGCAGGCAACATACCTAATAATGCCTTCCGCCTCTTATTTTTTCCCATCACAACAACCTTGTGAGGTAGTTCGGGCTATAATGTCTCTGGTTTTGGCTTTGTAGCAGGAATATCCCCAGAACACAATTTAAAAAAAAAAACCCAAAACAAAATGGCTGTGGTGATGAGATCACAGAACTTGGATTGCATCGTCGTGGCTGCCGCCATCTTGATTTTTTTTTTTTTTTTGCATGCATGAAACATTTAAAAATGGGTGAGGCTTTGATTACAGCATTGCAGCTGTCCTCTTAAATTTTTTGTACTATATCTTGCAGACCCTCTAGCTTTGTACTGCTGTACAAATCCGGGGAAATGACCCAGTTTGGTGTAGTGGTTAAGGTGCTGGCCTAGAAACCAGGAGACTGTGAATTCTAGTCCCATCTTGGACAGGAAAGCTAGCTGGGTGACTCTGGGCTAATCACGAGGAGCCTTTGAGTTCTAGTCCCTCCTTAGCTATGAAAGCCAGCTGGGTGACTTTGGGCCACTTACTCCCTCTGAGCCCAACCCACCTCACAAGGTTGTTGTGAGAAATAGGAGAAGGAAAGAGTGTTATGCATGTTTGCCATCTTGAGCTACTTACCGATATATAGTAATAAAGGCAGGATTTAAAAAAAGCAAATAAATAAGTGAATAGATAGCTAGAGATAGAGAGACAAATAGATCTATCAGCTTCACTAAACATTTCAGAGCATTGTCCAAGAATGCTCGCTTTTTGCTTTGATTCAAGAAACATCTGCCCCACCGTTTTTGTCGTACGAGGAAGTGCACACGGTATTCTATTAAAACACAAAGCGGTTTGAGACCGGATCTTTTAAGAACGAGTTGACTCAACTCTCTGGATTCTGCCACGGGTGGAGAATCTTGGGAGGTCGAAGTCTACACATCTTAAAAGTTGTCAAGTTTGAAAACCGCTTGAGTTAGACGGGAGAAACGTACAGTGTCCACCTGACTCGAAGGGAAGTGAAAGAATCTCATCCCGTTGAGCTAAACACCAGAAAAACACGTAAGATACTCCTTCATCCCCCTTTGCGTCTCTCCCATCCACCTCACTAGTTTTCGATCACCCTGTAATGTTTTCATCTTAATTCTAGCTTTCTTTCCTTGCCAAACAAATTTCAAAATTAACGAGTTTACATCTTGAAAGAATTTTTTCTCAAGTTTTATCGGAATTGTTTGGAATACAAATAGAATTTTCGGCAACGCATTCATTTTCACTGTAGCAATTCTTGCTAGCATTGACAATTGCAGATTTTTCCATCTTTCCAAGTCCAATTTTATTTGATTCAATAATTTTGTGCAGTTGTCTTCTTTTATTGTTGAATATCTTGCCGATAAATGTATACCCATGTAATTCTGTTTTTTTTTTTGTTTATCTGTGAGATTCTTGACTATTATTTTGGTTTTTTTCTCTATTTATTTTTATTTATTTATTTATTTCTCTATTTATTTTGCTCCATACTTTTCTGTCTTTCCCAGTAATTTAGGAATCATCTTCAAAGGTTCTTCTAAGATAAATCCTAAATCATCAGCAAATGCTTGTAATTTGTATGTTTTGCCTTTTATTTCAGTCCTTTAATTTCTGCATCTTGTCTAATATTTCTGTTTAACACTTCCAGAGTGAAAATGAATAGCAATGGGGATAGTGGACATCCTTGCCTTGTGCCTTTTCTTATCTCAAAGTTCTCAGTACAGTCTCCATTCATGATCACTTTCGCTATTGTTTTTACCATATTTATAAAGTTCTGTCCAAAGTCCATTATTTGTAATTGCTGAGTCATAAATTGCCAGGAAACGTTATCCCACTTGTTTTTAACTTGGCAAAGTTTTTCTGCCTTTGATCATTTCACATAAAAAAATACGGCACGGATAGACAAAGGATCCAAGAGTGCTTAAAAACCAGGGTAGAATCTGAAAGCATATACTGTATGACTGTATAGTATGTTGGTGCGTGTATCTATAAAGATAAAAAACACAGCTATAGAGTTAATCATAATCATAAGAGTAAAGTTGGAAGGGACCTTGGAGGTCATCTAGACCAACTCCCTGCTCAGGCGAGAAAACCTATATACCATTTGGTTTGTGTGGGTGGGTGGGTGCCTCCCAGATAGTCTTGACTCCTGATGACTGCATAGACAAAGTCCCTGTAGTTTTCTTGACAAGTGTTTTGTCATTGGCTCCATCCTAGGGCTGAGAGGGGGTGACTGGACCAAGATCAAACATCTGGGTTTGTGGTTAAAGAACTAGAACTCATCATCTCCCAGTTTCTAGCCAGGTGTCTTTAACCATTACAAGATATATTCTGTCATGCTATATTTCTAGGCATTCAAAATCACCCCCCCACCCCCACCCCAAAATCTAGCAAGGATAGACACATTACACCAATAATTATAGTGATATTTTATACTTATGTGTGAATGGTGGCTTATTCAGCAAACCATGGTAACCCTAACAGCGGTTTACCACTGCATGGGTAGCCAGCTGCTGCTCACTCCCACACATTGAACAATATGAATCGAAAGGCAGCAGAAAATCTAATATAGGCAGTCCTCGACTTACGACCACGACTGAGCCCAAAATTTCTGTTGCTAAGTGAGACAATTGTTAAGTGAGTTTTGTCCCATTTTATGACCTTTCTTGCCATGGTTGTTAAGTGAATCACTGCGGTTGTTAAGTTAGCAACACCCTTGTTAAGTGAATCTGGCTTTCCCCCATTGACTTTGTTTGTCAGAAGGTCGCAAAAGGGGATCACGTGATCCTGGGACGCTGCGACCATCATAAATAGGAGTGTGAAAAACGATCATAAGTCCCTTTTTTTCAGTAGCATTGTAACTTTGCATGGTAACTGAATGAACTGTTTGTAAGTGGAGGGCTACCTGTATAATTATGTGTGAATGGTGGCTTATTCAGTAAACCATGGTAATCCTAACATCCCTGCATGTGAAGCCAGCTGCTCCTCATTGGCATACAATGAACAACCGAAAAGGAGCAGAGAATCTAATCTATCCCATGGGGCAGTCTTTCTAACTAATGTGGCAGTCTGCTTGGACACTATGAAAGTTTGGTTCTGGTGGCTGCAGTAAATCAGCTCCAGATATTAACTTCAGGCTACTTGGCTAGCAAAAGTATCATTAACTTCGCAGTAGTCAAGGATCAGAGGCGGGCCGGTAGACAGAATCCCATGACACTCACCATTAACCATTATCATTTAGGATTCGTCTCATAGCTCAGTTTTTCCAATTTAAGATTACATTCCAAGATGCTTCTTTTTTAAAAAAAACAATTTTTCCAGTTTTAAAGGTAAAGGTAAAGGTTCCCCCGCACATGTGTGCTAGTCGTTTCCGACTCTAGGGGCCGGTGCTCATCTCCGTTTCATAGCCGGAGAGCCAGCGCTTGTCCGAGGACTTCTCCGTGGTCATGTGGCCGGCATGACTAGACGCCAAAGGCGCACGGAACGCTGTTACCTTCCCACCGTAGTGGTCCCTATTTTTCTACTTGCATTTTTACGTGCTTTCGAACTGCTAGGTTGGCAGAAGCTGGGACGAGTAACAGGCGCTCACTCTGTTACGCGGCACTCGGGATTCAACCCGCCAAACTGCTGACCTTCAGATCGACAAGCTCAGCGTCTTAACCCACTGAGCTACCGCGTCCCTCATTTTCCAGTTTTACATTTGAGTATTTGGAAAGCAGCGTGGTGATTGGGTAGTCAGTAGTTCAGTAACAAAATCTTTAGTACATATCTCAGGTTAGATCATCAAAAATTCCTTCTCTATTTCCTGTAACATTTGCTATATCATATTTAAACTAGTACATTTCTAATTATAAAATGTTCAGTTAAAACATTATCAATATATTTTTACTTATACATATGTTTTTAAGTTTTATCTAATTTTCAATTTTTAATTACAGTATTCCAATTTAACCTTTAATATTCATAGTATTTAAATTTGGGGTAACCCAAATTTCCTTTATTTCACTACATAAAAATTATCATATCTAAAATACATATATTGCTTACTTAAATATATACTTATTTTATTTCATAAAGATTTTTGGTTTCTCATCCTAGTACCTCACCACTTACTAATAAAATATCCTTTATTATGTCAAGTCCATCTTCTATATTATAATTCAAAGCTATGTCCTAATGGTTAATTTTCATTTCCCTTGTAAGACTAAATCCTAAATATTAAGCCAATTCCTTATTTTTAATCATTTTCCACAAATTTTCTTCTTGCAGGAAGAAACAGAACAATCTGTTTAAGATGTCTTAATAAACAGCATACTTTGTTGTTTTTTTAAAGAAAACCACACACACTTACACACACAAACACACAAAGCAATCATTCCATCAGCTTATTGAGTTAGCGAAAAGCCACATTAAAAAAAATCAAAAACATGATCGCATAAAAACGCTCCTTAATCCCATTCATTGGAGTTACCATTCTATCAAATCAGATTCCTGTGATGTCGTAGCGCAAACAGGAAGTCGCAATCTAGTGCTTACAATTTAATAAAAAGAGCATTTGCTGCCTTTGTTGAGCAAGGGCATTTCATAAATCAATGCGTTCTGCCCAATAACAGAATGCACCTTCTTCTTTCAAGAGATGGTCACATGACCGCTGCTGCTGCTGTCAGGACAACAGCAAGGAAGATGGACTTTTGATGGCTAACAGTGGTGGAAAATATTACTAGGAAATGCCTTTAGACCCCCATTTTTTGAGTAACTTGTGGAACCTGCTTGCAACAGAGTGAACACTCAAGAAGAAGAGCGTAGGTACCACCACCACCATGAATGGTGAGGACTCCTGTATCAGCAGAGCTAGAAACCAGCTCTCGTTACCAGGTAGATTTGGATCCTTGTGAATTTTTTTTAAAGAACAAGATATTTGTGGATTGTCTCAATTGGAAGAAAGGAAAAACAAATCCTGACCTCTTAGGAAGGGAAGGAAAGAGACCATCCATTGGTGTCCACCTGTCATGACTGTAGACTCAGACACTTCTTGCATCTCCTGTTGCCTTTCAATAACTCTGAGCTTCAGTGACATCACAGAGCAAGTGGGGTGGGTTGCTGGTGAGGACGAAACCATAAAGGTGTCAGTTGCTGATGACCACATCATAAACTAAGTATATGGCTCAATAGACCACAGGAGGACCCATCTCTTTTTAATGGATCTTGCTGGAGGAAAGAAATGAGAAAATTCCCCTGGATTCTTTCTTTTTTAGACTAGACTGAACTAGGCTAGACTAGACTAGACTAGACTAGACTAGAATTAGAATGGAGTGGAGTGGAGTGGAGAAATAGAATAAATTGTAGACTAGGCTAGAGTTAGAATAGAATAGAATTAGAGTGGAGTGGAGGAATAGAATAGAATAGAATAGAATAGAATAGAATAGAATAGAATAGAATAGAATAGAATAGAATAGGACCATGGAGGACTTCTAGTATAGGGTGTTCTGCCTGAGCAGGGGGTTGGACTAGAAGACCTCCAAGGTCCCTTCCAGCTCTGTTATTCTAGATCCTTCTGGATTGGCTCAGAGCATCGGGGTGGGCAAGCATGATCTTTTCTAGTCATTGCAGACTGCCTGAGTCACTTCTTTGTGAAGTGTATAAATTTGACAAAAATTAAATAAGAATAAATGAAATGAATTGACACCTCTGATTATCTGGCAGGGCCCTGAGGTGTAAGTTGATTTGTCACTACATTTCAAAGGAGATCTGACGAGTTCCATAGAGCCAAACATCAGTGAGAATTTGAACGGAAGTTAAAAGAATCTCATTACGAGGAACAAACTGAGAAGGTAACATCTAACCTGATACAAAAAAAAAATTCCCTTTGTTTTCAAGAAAAAAAGGAAGGACATTTTCCCTTTTTAAGTTCTGAGAAACAGTGAGACACAATGAAAATGCCCTGTTTAGTAGGAGGTTAGCAAATATTTGATTTTTTTTTTAAATGGAGACTTTCTGTCAATGGATAAAGTTTTGATAAATTAACCCCAAGAGCTTCCTTGGCCAAATTTACATATTGTTGTAATATGGTTTCAGGTTTGGATCTAGCACAATGGCCAAACCCACGTTTGATGGCTCAGTATGCTGCTGAAACCCAATTCATTGTGGTCATTGGGAGTACTCAGGTCTTATATATAAAGGAGAAGAGAGAAAAGCCTTCATTTTATAACCAAAACCCAAAGCTAGCTCATTAGGTTTGACTCTTCCCCTTGAGTTTAATCCCCATTAAACCCCAGAACTACATTTAATTAAAATTGTCCTAAATAATCATTTACAGCATCAGTGGGTCCTTTCTCACTCAACCATGGCGAGCACAGAGTGGTGTGTGGTGTTCCACGAAACTGGACTCACAAAACCATTGCTTCTGTTGGGCAACTTGTACAGCCCTTCAGCCTTGCTCTCCCCCTCTCTGAAGCTGCTAATCTCAGATACTGGCAAAGGGTTAGATATTAATGATGATTAAATGTCTATCAGGTTATTGGGTGCCTGCCAAGATAAGAGAGGGAAATAATTCTCTAAGTGGGATTAGAGCAGAAAGTTTGCTATTTTACAGCTCCTAAGAGAAAATAGAAAGAGTAGGTTTGTCTCTTTCACCCGGGGGTTAATTCAAAAATGTGGGTCGTTCACAGGACATTCACCCTGGACATAAATATCGATAGACACAAAAGTCTCTAGAGCAGGGGTGTCCAACCTTGTCAGCTTTAAGACTTGTGGACCTCAACTCCCAGAATTCCCCAGCCAGCAATGGGAGTTGAAGTCTGCAGGTTTTAAAGCAGACAAGGCTGTGTTGAAGGAAAAATCTTCACCAGGGTCCAGTCCAAGCCGGGAATAATCAAAATGGAGACGGCTTTAGAAAGAAGGTTGCAGTTTATTGAAGAGGAGAGCCAGACAGAAAGATGGCTCTGGAAAACCTGACCACATATAGCTGGGAGTGGTGGGCTTTTATACCTTCTGGGGCTCTTGAGGTCGTTTCCTGTTCCTGTTTGAGGCTTTGTATTTCCTGTATCATGAACTTTGACCTGAGTCTGAGTGTGCCCGCTTGGTATTGGTGGATTAATCCTATTATGTCTCCTGTCCTTAGAATTTGGGTGAGGGTATGTAGATTTTAGGGGTCTTTGTCTTCCTAATATCTTCCTGGCTCCAACCTTCCTCAATGGATGATTACATCTGCATTTCTAAAATCTGCCCTCTGCCTAGTTTCTGCTTGGGGAAGAAGGGCTGGGGCTGGTTTGTGTCTTTTTCAAGATCTTCTCCATTATTCCTTTGAAGAAATATATTCTGCCTTTTTAATATTCCCCAAAATATTTCTTTCTCTGGATTCTTCCCACAATAGTTGGACACCTCTTATGTATGCTGTTTCTTCCACTGTTTGACTTCAACTCCAGATTGGACACCCTTGCTCTATAGGGTTATCCATCAGCCTTCTTTCTTTTAAATAAAGACTTGGCAGGCATACAGTGATCTGGAGTGAAAACACCTGCATTTTAAAACCCAGCATGTACTTGGTGCGATGCTGGAGTTAGACTGGTATCAATAGAAGAGAATCTCTACAACTCGGGGTTGAACTGTGGAGTCGTCGGTGTTCTTGCAGACTTTTTTCTTCCCCACCTAGGTAAGCTCTTCTGTGCGAGAAGGCATATAAACCACATTTACAAACAAAAGAGACAAAAAAAGCTACAAGGAAGCAAAAAGATCAGAACAGAAAACAGCATGTAGATAAACAGGGCTTAACTCCACACTAGAACAAACAGTCAGGAGGAAACCAATACTTTATTCAAGGAACTACCAAGGAGAAAATAATACTCGTAACAACAAGGACAAAACAAGTTACTATATATACACAGGGAGTTGAGATGTGTTTGAATATTAGTCACTCAGGTTGGTGGTTGGGCTGTGTGTTTGATCTCCGAGCTTGGCGATTTGGCTGCAAATGTTTCGTCTCCATTCATGGGGGAACAACTTCAGTACACTTTGAATTGTGCTGTCAGAGCGCTGGCCTTTAAATACCTTTATGTGTGTGAACCCCGCTCTCCTCTAGCACTGCAGATGTTGTCTAAGTGGATAAAGAAACATCTGTAAGAAAACAACCGAGCTCAGAAAGCACCAAGGACTCCACAATTAGACTGAGATATCAAATGCAGGCAGTCCTCGACTTATGACCATAACTGAGCCCTGTTGCTAAGCGAGATGGTTGTTAAGTGAGCTTTGCCCCATTTTACGACTGTCATTAAATGAATCACTGCAGTTGCTAAGTTGATTAAAAATTAACCATGATAATATTGTTAGTTAAATCGGGTTTCCCCACTGACTTTGCTCATCAGATTGCAAAAGGTGTTCACATGAGCACCCCCCCCATGGACACAGCAACCATCATAAATAGGAGTCAGTTGCCAAGCTTCTGAATTTTGATCACGTGTTAAGTGTGAAAAAAGATCAGTGCTGTTTTAACTTCAAACTGCCACTGAATGAGCTGTTGTGAGTCGAGGACTTCCTGAATATTCCTCCCTTTGTAAACCAACATGACCCAATGGACAGAAAAATTTCAAACACCCTATCTAAAATGCACCAGATTTAGATGAGGTATGGTTGGTACAGGACCTTGGACGCAAAGTATAATGCCAGATATCAGTCAGAGCTGATTGAACCATGACTTATTCAAATCCCTTTGATTTCAGTTGCTCCCTGCAAGACTGATGAACACGTTCCACTGGACTGGACTGACTGATTGATTAAAACATTGATGCATTGCCCTGCTTCAAAAGCCTTAGGAAGTTGGAAGTACAACAGAAATAAATCAGTAAAGTTAACAAAACCGGACCTTAACCCACAAGGTCAGCCAGCTGAGGTCCATCATCTGTATTTAAAGCTGCTCAGAATTATGCCACTTTTACAGCTGTATGGAGGACAAAGTAGACTCCCCACCTCCAACATCGGGGTTCAGAGCAGTGGTGGGATTCAGCCGGTTTGCAGGTGGACTTCAACTCCCAGAATTCCCCAGCCGTCATGCGTGGACTTCAATTCTCAGAATTCTCCATCCATCATGCTTGGATTTCAACTCCCAGAATTTCCCAGCCCTCATGCATGGACTTGAACTCCTAGAATTCCCAGCCATCATGCATGGTCTTCAACTCCCAGCATTCTCCAGCCATGCATGTATTCAATTCCCAGAATGCCCAGCAATCACGCCAGCATTCTGGGAGTTGAAGTCGGCACCTCTGAAAGTTGTTGAGCTGGAGAAACATAAGATCTATTTAGAAGTTGATAACTGCTATGATATTTCGGCTGTAAAAAGGGAATGAGGGGCTGACTGGCACTCAAAACAGACAATCTGCAATTTAGGGCAGCCCAGTGGTGGGATTCAGCTGGTTCGCGCCACTTTGGCAGAACTGGTAGCTAATTTTTTTGTTGCCAAGGTCCAGAATGGACTTCCGGAAGTGGCATCCACACAGAGAACCAGTTGTTCACCTATTTGAATCCCACCACTGGTTCAGAGTTTCATAATATGGCTTCCCAGTTCCTTTCTATAGGCTGGGGACCCATAGAAGACCCTCTCGAGATCCCGGGAGGGGCTTCATCCATCATTAGTCTGCGGCTCCACATTGTCGGAACGCTCCAGCTTTTATGGCCAGGATAGTTTATGAATCTCACCGATTGCGGTCATTCTTTACAATAGCCCCTTAACTTATGACCGTAATGGAGCCTGTCCATTAGGGTCTAAAGTTGTGATAGTCCTAAAGCAGGTTGTCATGTGACCGGTCCAATTTTGCAACCTTTATTGTAGCTTTTTGGCAAAAATCAATGTGTTCATGTGGCCGCAGGATGCTATAACCAGCTTTAAGTTATTGGCGAGCGCCCGAAATGCAGTCACCCGACTATGGGGGTGTGGGATGTGGGAAGGCAGCCATCAGAAGTTCGGAACAAGGTTGTAAGCATCCCGTGGAGGTTCATAGTAACTTCAAATGGGTTGTAAGCACTGACTATAAGTCAAGGATTACCTATAGTTAATTTTGGCTAAGGGAAGGATACTTAGTACCTTGTGGAATTAAGGCTAAGCCTGCCTTTCACCTAATGGAATGTGGATGTCTTCCTGCAGTAGGAAACATGGAACATACCCAATCTTGGCAACTTTAAGACCTGTGGACTTCATCTCCCAGAATTCGAGGTTGCTTCTCTCCTTGATTAGTTTGCGTCCGTTACCTCTTGTCCTGCTTTCAGGTGCTTTGGAGCATAGCTTGACTCCCTCTTCTTTGGGGCAGCCCCTGAGATACTGGAATACTGCTACAATGTCACCGGTTCGGCACCATATAAATTGAAGGGAGAAAAAGATTAAAGCCTATTGGGATTTTTGTTTTAAAGGATTTTGATGGGGGGGAATGAGAATATAATATTTAGAAGTCCCCTTCGACAACATTTTAAGAGTGGCTTACGGTTTTAAAATTAGAAGCTCGTTGATTGGCAGTTTTTGCTCACTGCAATCCTATTAGTCTATTTGGGTTTTAAAATGCTGCAGTTTTGCTTTGAGTTCGGATTCTCTCCCTTTTCCCTCCCCATCTTTTGGAAGGTGCAAGTGGGCCAAAAGTGTTTTTTTTTTTTTTACAAGGAGAGACGGATGAGTGAGAGAAACAGTTGGAGATCTTCACAGATTTCATTTAGGATGAAAATGTACAAAGTGGGAAACTTCACACTGGCACATTGTTTCTGGCCAAAATACCAAAGTGGGAGTAGCAGATGTATTACATTCATGCCAAGGAGAGCTGGGTTCGAATCCTTGTGCAGCCCAACTCCTTGGCTTACGAGTGCAACTGGGGACAGAACTTTCATTGTTAAGCAAATGCCAATCACGTGACCCTTAAACACGTGCCAGTTGCCAAGCGCCCAGTGACCATGAGGATACTTCGATGGTTGTAAGTGTGAGAATTGGTCATAAGTCAGGGTTTTTTTAAATACCGCTGTAACTTGGAACACTTGCTAAATGAATGGCTGTAAGTCAAGGACTACCTGTATTTATTTATTTTTGAGCCTGGCACATCCTCTCTTAGGCTACTCGTTTTTGTTACGCTGTTGTAAAAATAAAATCCAGATTTATGCTGCTTTTCCTGGCAGCTCAGAAAAATTTGCAACTGTAAAAAAAAAAACCCCTCAGAAACCTCAATTATAGATAACATAAAAAAGGAACAATAACCTATAAAGGGATTTATGGGGCAAGAGAGAAGAGAACACTTCATAATCCCGTGTGTGGTGCCCGGGGCAAAGATAGATGAACTGAAATATGATTAATCATATGATTGTCTCCCAAATGTTTTATTGCTCCTAGGCCAAAATTTAACAAGGGAAGCTTCTCCCATTGCTCTATCTGCTAATTTTATCTGGGTTTCTTTGCCGAAGGGACCAGCATGGGGTGGAGGAGAGGGAAAAGGGATGGGGGGAAATCGAGATCCTTGGTGCTACTGCCAAGAAGGCTTTGAGGATTTAGATCTCACATGGGTTAAACTTGGAGTAGGTACTGTTGGCAGCGAAGCCACGTTGAAAAACTCAAGTGGTTTGAAGCTGGAAGCAGCCAAATGCAATTTCCTAGCTTAGCACTGCCAGCAATTAACCCGGCATAACGGAGATCAAGGCTTGGCTGGCAAGCGAAGGAGGGAAGACGTGTTCCCGGGTTCCACAGAGGGCAAGAGCCTGCAAGTTGTGGCATGCGTGTACTTGGAGTAATGGAGACGACAAGGGGTTGGCTGTTCAAAAGGACAGTTGACGGGGAGAAACTGATCTGCAGGCTGAGGTGGCGTGTCTCATGGAACATTTAGATTTCACACGGGCCACCATGGCTCTCCTTTGACACAGGATCAAATCTCCACCTTGACAAGTCCAAGCTTCTTAGATGAGTTGTTTGAGGTAAGTTCCCTGCCGGCTCCTCTTCTGTTCCTGGCAGGACTTTTGACTTTGTTTCGTCAGCAGAAACGGAGACTGAAGAGAAACTCGCCTTCAGACACACGACGCTGAAATGTTCAAAGCGCTTCTGTCATTTGGTCCTTGATTTGGCACGGCACGGGGTTACAAGTATTTGATTTGCAATTAATTTTTAATCTTTCAAATACCTTTCTCCGAGATCAGTTGCATGACAACTCCCATCTCCCCCCAGTCGGCGGAGGGATTGCCACTGGATGCCGAAGCAGCTCCATTGTTCCGTTCAGCCATGCCCCCTCTCACACAGGTAAGTCCTCAACTTACAACAGTTCATTTAGTGACCGTTGGAAGTTACAACGGGCACTGAAAATAGTGACTCACGGCTTTTTCACACTTACGACTGATGCAGCATCCTCATGGTCATGTGAACACAATTCAGACGCTTTGGGCAACTGACTCGTATTTATGATGGTTGCAGAGTCCAGAGGTCATATGATCACCTTTTGTGAACTTCTGACAAGCAAATCAAATGCAAAGCCAGATTCCCTTCACAACGGTGTTACTAACTTAACAACTGCAGGGATTCACTGAACGACCGTGGCCAAAAAAGTCATCAAACAGGGCAAAATTCTTTTAACAACTGCCTCGTTTAGCCATAGCAACTTTGGACTCTATTGTGGTTGTAACTCAAGGGCTACCTGTGCAGAGAATCCTCGAGTTATGACTGCAGTTGGGTCTGGAATTGCCATTGCTAAGCGGTGCAGCTGGAAAGCACAACAATATCTGAATGCATTTCTTCAGGATGGCATTGTAGGCAGGCTGTTAAGTGGGAAGTGTGGAAAATGGGAAATGCACACCAGCACTGGGAGACTAGTGAAAGAGGGTGCCAGGTTCATGCATGCAGGTGTGCTCTTAATGTTGAGGGGGACTTCTAAATATTCTATTCTCATTTTCCCCCAAATTCTTAAAATAAAATCCCCTGAGGCTTTAATGTTTCTCTCCCTTCAATTGATATGGTGCAGAAGAGGTGACATGATAGCAGTCTTCCAATATCTCAGGGGCTGCCACAAAGAGGAAGTCAAGCTATTCTCCAAAGCACCCGAAGGCAGAACAAGAAGCAACGGATGGAAACTAGTCAAGGAGAGAAGCAACCTGGAATTAAGGAGAGACTTCCTGACAGTTAGAACAATTAACCCGTGGAACAACCTGCCTTCAGAAGCTGTCAATGCTCCATCACTGGAGGTTTTCAAAAAGAGACTGGACAGCCACTTGTCTGAGATGGCTTAGGTTTGCAAGGAGGCTGGGGAAAGAGAAGGGGGGGGGAGGTGAGCTAAGGGTGGAAGGAGGTATGGGATGTGCAAGTGAAGAAAGGCCTATGGAGCAGGGGGAGGGGGGGGGGAGAGGCTTATTTGATCTTCCCTGCCAGCTTCCCCATTGTCTTTACACGTGGGAAGTTGGCAGGGAAGGTCCCACACGACCGTGGGACGCTTCAACTGATCTGGTTTCCAAGCGCTCAAATTTTGTTTTCGTGATCACGGGACATTGCAACGGACCGGTCAGTTCATTCAGCACTCTTGTAACTTTGGACAGTTGCTGAATGAGCGGTCGTAAGTCAAGGACTGACCCCCCCTTTAATGGGGGTGTGTGGGTGTCTTTCCATAGGCTTTCTATTCCTGAGAATCTGGTAGGCAGATTCAGTGCTGACTCTTAACTGCTTCCTGCTGACTTTTATCTTCCTCTTCTGCAGAGATACTCAAATCTCGAAAGCCCTTCACCGAGGTTACGATGAACTTGAGTTTCAGTACTGCTCTGATGTTTCCTTATCATTTGGGAAGGTCACGGCTTTGGCAAGCTCCCAAAATATTTATGCAAGATTAAAACACCAAACAAACAAAAAAAAAACGAACCACCAGGACAGAATGTGATGTCTACTCCCGAACTTGCCTAGATCTGTTTTTGAGAAACAGGTGTTGGGAACAATAGCTCCTTTATCTCCTGCTTGTAAACGTTTGGGAGAAATTGATCTGTGATCCCTGAATTATACGGACTGTGAACAGATTCAGAAATGCATTCTTACCCCCGCCCATTTTCACAGCTAAAGAAAGCGGCGGCTTCATAGCGCGGACAAGGAATACGTAACTTTTTTTTTCCGTGAATACATTTTGGACACAGCTGCAAAAAGTAAGTTTCAGAAATGGCGGATGACCCAGCCGAGGTTTGAAAGCCAGGATTAGTTTCTCCATCTTTCTGTGCTGCTTGTGACATGGGAATGGGGTGTGACTTTGCTTAAAAGGTACCACACACGTAATCCGTAGGCCTAGATCAGAAGTGTCCAACCTCGGAAACTTATAAGATTTGTGGACTTCAACTCCCAGAACTCTGGGAGATGACTGGGGAATTCTGGGAATTGAAGTCCACAAGTCTTAAAGTTGCCAGGGTTGCATACCCCTGACCTAGACCCTCCTTTAGCATGGAGTTATAGCTCTTCTGCCTGGCTGTGTTGCTCAATGGATTAAGCTGGCATTACTTAAATTCATGTGGATGAATTTCATCCTGCTGAGAATTGCCAGCTGACATGCTCAAGGGCCTTTCCTAACTATCTCGGGATTTCAACGTTCTTTGGCCTCTCAGGATAAATAAATTTTAAGAATAGCAGAAACATCACCTTCTTTGGGGGGAAAAACCTCCAAATACTATTTGGAACATATTGCCTAGCTGAGCCCATTTTTTCTTTTTTCCTGTAGGTATTTCCTACAGAAATACCGGTCGTCCTTGACTTATAATCACCATTGAGCCCCACAATTCCGTTGCTAAGTGAAACATTTGTTAAATGAATTTTCCCCCATTTTACGACTTTTCTTGCCACAGCTGTTAAGTGAAACACTGCAGTAAAGTTATTAACCCCATTGTTAAATAATTCTGGCCTCCCCCTTCATGTTGCTTGCACAAGGTCGCAAAGGATCCCAGGATACTGCAACCGTCATAAATATGAGTCGGTTGCCTAGCACCTGAACGTTGATCGTGTGATCACAAGGATGCTGTAGTGCCGTTGTAACTTTGAACGGTCACAGAGTGAACTGCTGTAAGTTGGGGACTGCCTGTACAAGATGTTTCCCACTTTCCAGCAGCTCCTATAGAATTACCGTTTTTTCCACCCTCTCCAGCAGCACGGATTCAAGCGACAGTCTGGTGCAAACTCTGCGTAGGAATATGAGACACGGGAGATAACGCTACCCTAGCGCCAGGCGTGTGTTGGCGGATTAAATTCCACTTCTCTGCATGGGAGAAGAAACAAAATGAATCTGATTCCACTGATTAGCGGAGCTCCATGCTAGCTAGAGGCAGATGACATCATATTTATTCTGAAACCTTCCTTTTGCTGTGGAGATTCTTTTTAAAAAGGCAGCTGGAAGCCCTCGTGGCTGCCTTCCCTGAAGCTGTTCTGGGATTCCGAGAACCAAGTTAGAGAAAGCGTACAGGGCAATTTTAGGCAGCGGTTTATCTCCAATTTGCTCCCAGGAAATTGGAGATAAACCAGTGGTGGGATTCAGCCGGTTCGCATTACTTTGGCAAAACCTGTAGCTAATTTTTTGTTGCCCAGGCCCAGAATGGACTTCCGGAAGCGGCATCCACACAGAGAACTGGTTGTTCGCACATTTGAATCCCACCACTCCTTCCTTCCTTCCCTTCCTGTGGTGGGATTCAGCCAGTTCACACCACTTTGGCAAAACCGGTAGCTAATTTTTTGTTGCCCAGACCTAGAATGGACTTCCGGAAGTGGCATCCACACAGTGAACCAGTTGTCCCCTTATTTGAAGCCCACCACTGAGATCAACGAATTTTTAATTTTAATTTAGTTTAATCTTAATTTGAACTGGGTTTTTTTTATTAATGCAGGGATTAATATAATTTTTTTTAATTTGTTTTTAACTTTTATATCTGTGTTTTTTAATTACCCTGTAAACCGCCCTGAGTCCTTCGGGAAAGGGCGGTATATAAATGTAATAAAATAAATAAATAAATAAATAAACGTACAACTTTCTTTAATGAAATCTGGCTGGGCCAATCCCTAGGAGACTGTGAGTTCTAGTCCCTCCTTAGGCATGAAAGCCCACTGGGTGACTTTGGGGCCAGTCACACTCTCTCAGGCCAGCCCACCTCACAGGGTTGTTGTTGTGGGGAAAATAGGAGGAGGATTGAGTGTGGTGTATCTCTGCTACCATGAGTACTTATAAAAGTGTTAAAGGTGGAATAAAAATCTAATAAGTAAATAAATGAATACTGAGAAAGGAGAATATTTGTAGTTCAGGGTTGAAAAGAGTGGTTCTCAGTTGGTTACTTGCAGACATCTGTAAGAAGACAACCAAACGGTCAGAGGGCGCCAAGGACTCCTCAAATAAGCAAATAATCCTATTTATTTACCAACATCATTATTACATTTGCCCAAATCTGTATGTAAAACAGCTGTTCTGGGTAGAGAAGTTTCTTTTATGCCCTGGACTCTCACGCTAAAGGAAGCAAATTTAAGGCAGAGTTTCTTGATGGCAGTTCTTTGATGGGCTTGTCTTAAAAGCTTACAGAATTAAAAATGTTACCTCATTAATTAGGGATGCCATTTTGATTAACTCAAAGGTTAATTGTTTGATGTTTTTAACTGACTAATCAGTGAAAGCTTGCCACGCTAATTTCGAGATATATCCCTGAGTACAGTGGGATAGTTGTACACAACGGCTTGTAGATGCAGCTTGTAGCCCCTTTCTGAGTCATTCTCAAACCCTCAGGTGTTATTACACAAACCACTACAGTGTATTTGTGAAGAGGGAGTCTAGTGGTTAAAGCACCAGGCTAGAAACTTGAGAGACTATGACTTCTAATCCGCCTTAGGCATGAGTGTGTGTGTGTTAAATGGCAGGATAAAAATCTGATCATCATAAAAAGCCATTATTTTTATTTCTTAGAAATCTGTTATTTAATCCAACCATAAATTATTTAATATTTATGATTTATTAATAATAGTTGAATAATGAAACCCCTGCAAGCAAATAACTGGAGCTCTGCAAACAAACCACCCCCAAAAACTTCACACTCTCTCTAATAAAATTAGGCTAAGTCAGGGGTAGGCAACCTCGGCTCTTTTATGACTCATGGACTTCAACTCCCAGAAATCCTGAGCCAGCTCAGGAATTCTGGGAGTTGAAGTCCATGAGTCATAAAAGAGCCAAGGTTGCCTACCCCTGGGCTAAGTGATCGCATCTGGCTGTAAAAATCTGGGAGATCCAAAGGGGGCAGCACAGAATTTTACTATAACTTGGCTCCTTTTCTGTGCCCTCCAAGGCAGGGGTCTCCAAGCTTGGCAACTTTAGGACGTTGCTAAACTTGAAGGGACACAGTGGCTCAGTGGGTTAAGACGCTGAGCTTGTCGATCAGAAGGTCGGCAGTTTGGCGGGTCGAATCCCGAGTGCCGCGTAACAGAGTGAGTGCCTGTTACTCGTCCCAGCTTCTGCCCACCTAGCAGTTCGAAAGCACATAAAAATGCAAGTAGAAAAATAGGGACCACTCCGGTGGGAAGGTAACAGCGTTCCGTGCGCCTTTGGCGTCTAGTCATGCTGGCCACATGACCACGGAGACGTCCTCGGACAAGCGCTGGCTCTTCGGCTTTGAAACGGAGATGAGCACCGGCCCTTAGAGTCAGAAACGACTAGCACGCATGTGCGGGGGAACCTTTACCTTTAAGCTTGAAGACTCCTGCTTTAAGAGGATGCCCTTTCGAGGGTGCCCTCTGCTGGCAGCCGTCTTCTCCTCTGGCAGTGATCTCGATGTCCGAGCGCCCTCTAGCGTCCCTGACGGAAACCTCTTCCCGACCGTCTCGCGAATGCAATTGCCTGATTGCAAAGCTCAAGGGGGAACTTCTCCAAAATTGCTCCTATTTCAAGGCCTTTTTGGAAGTTTAGCAACGGAGGCTCGTAAAAATCACGCCAGCCGATGGGAAAGAAACCACGCGGCAATTTCTGTTCCAGCTGCTTTTTTTTTTTTTGGTCTCTCCAGGAGTGCTAGTGCCACAATTTCAGTATTTGAGGGGCTGCCACAAAGAAGAGAGCGTCAAACCATTCTCCAAAGCACCACAGGGCAAGGCAAGAAATAATGGTTGGAAACTGATCAGAGAAGCAACCTGGAATTAAGGAAAAACTTCCTAACAGTGAGGACAATTAACCAGTGGAACAGCTTGCCTCCAGAAATCCTGGGTGCTCCATCACTGGAGGTTTTTAAGAAGAGGCTAAGACAGTCACTTGTCTGAGATGGTATGGGTTCTCCTGCTCAAGCAGTAGGCTGGACTAGAAGACCTCCAAGTTCTATTCCTATTCTATTCTGTTCTATTTTCAATTCCCAGAATTTCCACTGAAAGCTGTCTAGAGATTGTGGGAGGCGAAGTCCACCAAATCGAGACTCTAGAAAGAGTACAGAGAAGAGCAACAAAGATGATTGGGGGACTGGAGGTTAAAACATATAGGGAACGGTTGCTGGAATTGGGTATGTGTAGTTTAACAAAGAGAAGGGCGAGGAGTGACATAATAGCAGTGTTCCAATATCTCAGGGGCTGCCCCAAAGAAGAGGGAGCCAAGCTATTCTCCAAATCACCTGAAAGCAGGACAAGAAGCAACAGATGGAAACTAGTCAAGGAGAGAAGCAACCTAGAACTAAGGAGAAATTTCCTGACAGAACAATTAACCAGTGGAACAACCTGCCTCCAGAAGCTGTGAATGCTCCAACATTGGAAGTTTTTAAGAAGAGACTGGACAGCCATTTGTTTGAAATGGTATAGGGTTTCCTGTCTGAGCAGGGGGTTGGACTACATGACCTCCAAGGTCCCTTCCAACATTATTATTATTATTATTATTATTTGTAGGAAGCAGTATTAAAAGTGTAGTCTTTCCCAATCAAGCTTCCTGGGACTACATTTCCCAGAATCCTCAGCCAGGCCAGTTTTAGCTTGAGCAGGATCAAGACAGTTTAGACTGCAATCCTCAGAATCGGAATAAT
>JAKJMR010000167.1:1213921-1231109 GCA_024449315.1 Daboia siamensis | reverse complement strand
TAAAACTGCACTTTATCCCGACTCATTTTAATCTCTTTTCTCTCTCTGGACAACTTCGCGCACCCTTTACGCTTTCCAGGAGATTCTGGCGGGCGCATGCGCGGGAACGATTGAAACGCCACACCCACCAGAGAGGGGAAAAAAAACCCCCAAACCAACAACCGCTAGTTGCCCGTTTAGAGAGCCGCTCGGGGACCGCTCATGCGCAGTGCGGACGGAGCGCCCGAGCCTCACAGCGCACGCGCCAGGCCCGAGGGTTGGTGGGCGGCTCCTGCCTATTCCCCCCCCCAAAAAATCTCTTTCTCTGCGCTTGCGCAGCTAGGGTCCTGTGGCCGGAGGGGACCGGGCTGCCCCTCCCCAAATCCGGAGGAACCGGTGAGTGGTAGAAGGTGCAAGGCATTATGGGAAAGGGGTAGTTTCCCTCCCCCAGCTTCTACTTTACTCTTGGCTCGCGGGCCCTTTTTTTTTTTCTTTCCCCCTTCTAACCTAGCCGCGGTGCATGATGGGATCGTAGGCTCCGCCGCGGTCCGCTAGCCGCAAAGCATGATGGGAGCAGGGGGTCGGGGCCGGCTTGGCTTGAGGGGGCGGTGGGCATATTATGGGATGGGGGAGCCCGGGGGGGGGAAACAAAAGGGGGGGCTGCAGGGTCCCCGCCATCTCTCCCTCCCTCCCTCCCGTGTCCCGGTTCTGCTCCTCTTGCAGGTTGGGCCGCCGGCTTTGAGGGGTGATGTCCGAAGGAGCCAAGCAGGTGGAAGTGGGGAGCTCCGAGGACATTGGCTTGGAGGAGGAGGAGGAGGAGGATGGGACCTCGACCGGTGAGCACAGGCCAGGCGGGGGCCAGGCTTCCCCGGCCCTGCGGAGCTCGGGCCGCTCTCGCCAGCTCCCCGAAGTCGAAAAGCCCCCCCCCCCCGAGACGCCCCTGGGAAAGAGCGTCAGGGGCGCCAATGGAGGGGGGGGCTTTTTGGGAGGCCTCCCCCCAAAATCGCGGCTCTGCGACGCCGGAATCGCCCCCGCCCCCCCCCCAGGCAGGTTCTTGGGATCTTGAACCAGTCCAGCCCGAAGGCAGCCTCTGCGAGGGACCGTTAACTTTCCCGTTAACTGCACGTGTTGCAGCGGAGCACTAGAGGGTGGCATTGGGCAAGGAGAGCTGAAAGCCAGCAGCCCTGGAGAGGCTAGCAAAGCATCCCTCGCTGCTGAAATTACAAGCAGCCGTTTGCTGTCAGGTTGCCCCGTTGTGACAAATATGTCTGTGTGTGCACGTGTGTGTATGCATAATTTATTTTTTGTCATGTTTGTGCAGCGTATGCTAATGCTCACCTTTGAGAGCCTCAATTTAATGTATGCTGATTAGTGTTTTCTGTTCGGTTCTATTCATTCCGTTCTCCTATTTTATTCTATTCATTCCATGCTGGCTGAGGGATTCTGGGAGTTGAAGTCCACAAGTCATCAAAGGGCCAAGTTTGAAGACCCCTGACTGAAGCATATAAAACAGGGGTCTTCAAACTTGGCCCTTTTGTGATGTATGGACTTCAACTCCCAGAATTCCTCAGCCAGGCATGCTGGCTGAGGAATTCTGGGAGTTGGAAGTCCACAAGTCATCAAAGGGCCAAGTTTGAAGACCCCTGACTGAAGCATATAAATGTTCATGATTTAAGAGTAGAGAACAGTTAATAGCAGAACTCAGAGGGTTTTAATTGTTCCAGGTATTTTGGCCATGCAGGAGGAGGAGGAGGAATCAGAAGCAACCTCAGTATCTTCTGGTGACAGTAGTCCCGCAACCCCATCTGCCAATGGCTATCCAGGTATAATAGGCATATATAATAGGAATATCCAGGAGGCAGGAGTGTTACGTAACAAGAATCGTTGGGGCAGTAGAGCAGATGTTCGGGTTTGATGCTGGGCACAGGCTCAGCTATTAAATATATTGTGCTTGGGGTGATAATCTGTAAAAAAAAAAAGCAATCAAAGTATTACTTTAGGGCAGGGGTAGGCAAACCTTGGCTCTTTTATGACTTGTGGACTTCAACTCCCAGAATTCCTGAGCCACCATGGCTGGCTCAGGATTTCTGGGAGTTGAAGTCCACGAGTCATAAAAAGAGCCAAGGTTGCTACCCCTGCTTTAGGGGATATGAAGGGTATTATTTCTAGCACCACTGAATAGCTGTAGTTCTTGCACCTTCTTAATTTAAGGTATTTTTCCTGCAAAGTTGCTTTCCTCGCATTCCTTTACGATTCCACAAGATACATTTAAACTTGGTTTTGCAAATTATCCATGAGGCTAGCCAAAGAGGAAAATCTCAAAAGGTGCTTTTCCAAAAACAGAACAAAACTGAGGAAGCTTTTTGGATGAGAAGCGAAATGTTTTCAATGTTGTTAAAAAAAAAATCAAGCAAGTCCAGCTGTCTTTTGGAAAAGCACCTTTGGGACAACTGTGTCCTGGATGACTGAGAATCTCCATAGACAAATGCTTGCCATGTTAAAGTTATAGAGTGGGAGACAAGCCAAGGTGCTTTATACTGGCACACCTCACTGTGTTTTCTGTCTCTTTGTTTTCCTAGGTCCCCAGAGCAAAGAACCCAAAAAATCAACGGCTGGGGAACTGGTGGATGACAGTGGAGAGGGAGGGCAGGACCGCCCCAGCTCCTCCCAAGCTCCTAGCCCCGAGTGGCACGAGTGCCCTGAATGTGGGCGTGGTTTTGGCACATCTCGGGCCCTGAAGGTGCACCGTAGCTACCACGTGGGGCGCAAAAGGCCACACAGTGGTTCCTCTTCAACCAAGCCACCCCTACCTCCCCCACTGATCTTGCCGGGGAATCCTGACAGCCAGGAAGGGCGAATGGCCCCGACCTCCGGCCGGGGCAGAGCTTTTCACTACATCTGTGCTGAGTGTGGTGTGGGCTTTACCTCTCCTGCCACGCTGGAGGGCCATCGCTGTGAACACAGCTGGCGCAGAAGCCCTCCCGCCCCGCCTCGTAATAAGCTTGCTCCCTCTCCTGCTCCTAGAGAGGCTAACGGGGACCAGGACACAGATGGGGCCGATGGACCGTATCACTGCACCGAGTGCCCAGGCGAATTTGGCTTGGTGTCCGAACTTCACGAGCACTACATGCTGCATGCTCGCGGAGAGCTGTAGGTCCATTTCCCACCCTTTCCCCCCAGCTCACTTCCATTTCCCCTGTTGTTATCGGTGGCCCCTGCTAAGGGATCTGTCCTGCTAGGATACGGAAAAGCGAAACCTCCTTTACCGTTAGTTCCTTTTTAAAAAAAGAAAAGGAAAAAAAAGACACATTTGCTATCTTTCTGAAATGAATTTAGCTTTGGAACAAGGAGAGACGGGAGCTTGAGAGCAATCAACTTTTGTATCCTGCCTCCCTGGCAGTGAGTGTAATGACTTTAAAACAACAACAAAAAAACCCTCAGCCCATTTGCAGGACGTGAGATTTTCTCTTGCCCTCTGCCCTTCAGTGATCTGGATCTGACAGTCCCTAAAATATTCTAGCCCACAAAGGAGATCCTGTTCATGAACTTTTGTTAATGGTGGCACTAGCAGAATTGTGCTCTGCGGATCCGTTTCATTAATGGGAGCGGAATTGTCTTCTGCCAGACCCATGCCATATGGGGAGGTGGGGGGAGAGATAGTAAGGGATGGATTGGGATCACTTGTCCCGTGTGCAAGAAGATCCTGCTTCCCCAGATGGTTCCTTCTCGGGTTGGGATCCCGCTTCCATTGTCATCATGTTGGCATCTGGGTGGCCCATGCTGAACCGAAGCTGTATTCTGTTTGTGTGTATGTATGTGTGTGCGTGCGTGCGTGCGTTTGGCTTTTAAGAAAACAGCTCCTGGGCATGATGGCGCCTGATCCACCTAACTCATGAATTTCAACAATATCTCTTCGCAGTAGTTAGAGGAGATATGGTTTAATAAAGACAATTCTGTATGTATATGACTTTTTACTGTGCCCATCTCTGTCTGCAAATGGGAGAAACTTGAGGGGTGCTGATTTTGTGCAGTTCTTGGCCGGTATCTCTTAAAAGGAAGCCAGTTCTGGTTTGAAAGGCAATGACTGTCTCTGCAAATGAAGCTGCCTGATCCTCTCTGATTTTAATGTGCAGTCATTCTTTACAAACCCAGGATCTCTTATTATCCTCCTGAGATTTTAGGATAGCAACCATTCATTCTGCCGTCACCAAAGTAGCAGACCTTATGGTTATTTGCCAGGCATATTACAGGTAGCCCTCAACTTAACAACCCTAACCCCTGCCCCCCCAGGCCACACGGATCGTATTTCAGGCCCTCTGTAACTAGCCTGAATTTATGGTTGGTTGTAGAGTTCTGTGGTCACTTGACCACATTTTACAACATTTTTGCTGAAAACTGGCATTTGCCAGCCCATGGTGAACAACCAATTTACTTTCTGGCTGCAGTGGTCATTTCCAAATCATAGCAGCTGCTTAATTAAGCGCCACAAAACAGGTGATCTAATGAGGTTGGTCACATGACCCACACATTATAACCATAGGAGCTGCAATCGTAATGGTCAGGCTCCATTACAGTCATAGGCTGAGAATTTAACTGTATAGAAATTGAACAATTAAAAGAGGATACCAAGTGTGGTTCACACGTGGTTTGGGTTCAGCACAAATCACGCCACTATAGTGGTTGTGAGGAAACTTGTCAATTCAGGGAACCCGTCAGTTCAGGGACAACCCAGCTACTGTCCTCATTTGCTGTTCATAGTTGAACCTGCTTATTGAGGATCTAAAGTTACCATGAAGTAGGACTGGCACTCGTTTTGGGCATTATTCGCTCCTGAAATTGTGTATTTGGGTGAACATGAAAAATGCAAATCATGAGTGGGCAAGAGTTTTTACATTGTTTGCTTGGCTGATAAGATTTCTAGTGCACTTCGGATGCTACCAGCCTGTGGTACAATTCTTAGGTGAGGTTTAGGAGGCGAATTAATACCTTTTGCAAGTGTGCCTATAGTAGAGGGATTTTATACCCACATTATCTAATTCTTTGGTGCCATTCACTGTGCCATTTCAGTTTCTATTTTTTAAATACTCAAAAAACACTGAAAATGTTGGAAAAATGACACATCACAATGGTTAGAATGCAGTATTATTTTTTTTAAATTCCATTTATATCCCGCCCTTCTCCGAAGACTCAGGGCGGCTTACAAGCTTAGCAGTAGCCTTCATTCTATGTATATGCCTGCTTATTAGGGCTTTCACACACACACCCCCAAGGGGCATTAATTAGTGGGCTAACTCTGCCCACTGCCTGGAATTTGATCTTGGGGCTGAAAGCTGACTCAGCCTTCCACCCTTCTGAGGTCAGTAAAATGAGGATCCAGATTGGTGGGGGCAATACCCTGACATTGTAAACTGCTCAGAAAGTGCTGTTAAGCACTATGGGGGTGCTATATGAGCCTTAAGTACTATTGCTATTTTTGTCCAAATATACCAAACCCAATCCCTAAATCTAGTTTCTGCCAAATAGATCTGTATTCACCAAATCTCCCATAACTACATAAGAGCCTTGGTGGAGCAGTAGGCTAATGCCTCCTTAAGTAACACCAGCCACCTGCAATTAGTGCAGGTTCGCCTCCCACCAGGCTCAAGGTTGACTCAGCCTTCCATCCTTCCAAGGTAGGTAAAATGAGGACCCAGATTGTTGGGGGCAATTAAGCTGACTTTGTAATAATGCCGCTTGGGGTGTGTGTGAAAGCCCTAATAAGCAGGCATATACATAGAATGAAGGCTACTGCTAAGCTTGTAAGCTGCCCTGAGTCTTCGGAGAAGGGCGGGATATAAATGGAATAAAAAAAAATACGCGTATGGAGGCAATTTTTTTGCCTTTTGACTCTTGGAAATTCCACTGCACTTAATGCGACATAATCCATAAGGATAAGGTTATCCAGAAGTATTACTTAGCTGTTCCGAGAGAAAGTTGTACTGTGCCTATTAAGGCCTCCACCGTTTCAAAATGCAACAGCCATAGTAATCCCACACCCTGCCTGGAGGAAATTTCAGTTGGGGAAATGCACCATAAACAAACTGCTGCAACAATTTGATGCAGTCCTACGTTTATAAATTAACCGGACTGAATCTTTACCGCTTCCGAACTTTTTTTTTTTTTTTAAAAAAAACAAAACTACGCGGTTCCTTCGTCATCATTTGCCGATTCTATGGAAATAAATCTTCCTAATATGTAACAAGACACAAGATGTTCCTGAAATATAAATAATTGCAAAATTACTCTTACTCTTATTTCCTATTTGTAGCGGTACAGGAAAATGGTCTTAAGCAGATGAAATGACAGGATAGAATTCCCACGGGAGAATACTCTTTCCAGCACGTGCAATTTAAAAAGCAAGGAGCATTGGTGGAAAACTGAACAGGAAGCTGGAGCGGAGGGCGCCTGCGCGCCTGGTTTAAAACGGGCACAATGGCTGGGAACCTCGCATCGCTACGCGCATGCGCAGACGGCACAAGCCGGCGGAACTCTGCAGCCCAGCTGGGTCTCACTCATACAGGTCTCACGGGGCTTTGTAGAACGCTTTCTGTAGTGCGCCTGCGCCATTCCTCCCCCCCCTCCTCCTCCTCCTCCTCCTCCCTCGCGAGGCTGTCTATTCCATTGCCTTGAAAAAATTACAAGAATTTATGAGACCTGCCTCAGAGACCGAGCGCCGGAAGCTTCCGCGCTTCCCTCAATGTCCGATTGGTTTGGTGTGAAAAATAATCCGCGGTAGCCCTTGGCGCACGGCGGAAGTCGGAGTAAGAATTTCGTGCAGGCGTTTGGAGCGGTTCGCCCCACGGCAAGCGGGGGCCTTTCTGGAGAACGAAGGGCCCTGACCGAGGCCTGAGGTGGAGCGGGGCGGTCTGGGGAGGGTAACCGAGGAGCCGGCAGGGATTTGGGGCAGGGCTCCTGGTTCGGAGGGCCGCAGCTGGAAGGGGTCCCGATGGAAGGCTCCGGGAGCCGCTGGGGCTCCTACCAGAGGCGCCTGGGAGGGGTAGGCCGCGGCAGTAGCGGCGGGCGGGCGAGCAGCAGCAGCAGCCCCGGTCTAGCCTGGGCGTGGGGCGGCAGAGAGGCTCGTCCGGGGCTTGAGGCCTCGATCCGGTTGCCCAGCAAGGCAGAAGGGAAGAGGCTCTTTCGAGGCGAGGCCTTTTCTTAACGGGAAGCCGAGAGGGGAGGCTGAGCTGAGGGAGAAGCCCCTCGTCCCTCTCCAAGGCCCCTGCCCGGCCCCTGCTCTCTGGGCAGGAGCCTTGCAGGCCCTTCCGCGAAAGGTAACGCAGCCCGCCGCTTCCTCCGTCTCTTGCTTAGGCCCGGCTGGATCTTCCTCCTCCTTTTGACAAACTGATGGGGTGGTGTGCGTGGGAGAAACACAGCCCGCCTTCTACCTTCCGGATCTCCTGCGTTGGACTTGCTTGTCTGCTTGACCCGAGAAGGAGAAAAGGCTCTTAAAAGTTCCTCTTAAACTTGCTGTAAGAGGAAAGAGATCGAAAGGGTCTTTGGGGGGGAAAAAAGGTACCATGTGCTGGGGCTGGAGCTGAATTACGTAGGGATGGTAGTGGAGGAATGGGAAAGGTGGGTATTTGAGGCTCTAGAATTGGCACAATGTCCTGTAATTAACCTGGAGGCAGAGGGAGATGAAGCCCAACTTGAATAGAATAATAGAATGAACAGAACAGAATAAATAGAATAGAGTGGAATAGAATAATGGAATGAATAGAACAGAATAAATAGAATAGAGTGGAATAGAGTAATGGAATGAATAGAACAGAATAAATAGAATAGAGTGGAATGGAAGAATAGAATAGGAGAATGGAATGAGTAGAATACAATAGAATAAATAGAATAGAAGGGACCTTGGAGGTCTTCTAGTCCAGCCCCCTTGCTCAAGCAGGAGGACCTATACC
This sequence comes from Daboia siamensis, assembly GCA_024449315.1. NCBI lineage: Eukaryota > Metazoa > Chordata > Lepidosauria > Squamata > Viperidae > Daboia > Daboia siamensis. The sequence goes on along the minus strand of JAKJMR010000167.1, from coordinate 1,223,187 downwards.
AGGGGTAGGCAACCTCGGCTCTTTTATGACTCGTGGACTTCAACTCCCAGAATTCCTGAGTCAGCATAGCTGGGATTCTGGGAGTCGAAGTCCACGAGTCATAAAAGAGCCGAGGTTGCCTACCCCTGACCTATACCATCTCAGACAGGTGAATGTCCAGTCTCCCTTTAAAAATCTCCAGTGATGGAGCGCCCACGATTTTTGTCAGGAAGTTTCTCCTCGGTTCCAGGTTGGTTCTCTCACGTGCCTTTAGAGTCTCCATTTGTGTGTAGATGGGTCTGGATGTGTTTTGTTTTGTTTTGCTCACTACTTGTTTTCACTGGTTACAGGAAGCGATGGCTGAACCTTCTGCAGTTGGCAAATTGACGTTGGCTGAACCCTTTCTTAAAAAGGCGTCAAACTTTAACAGTGGTGCATCCCCATCCCAGAAGCATCTGCCAGTGTATAAACCAGGATCTCTTCGGAGAGATGAAAACATTGCAATAATGCCAGCAGAGGACAAAGAATGCTCTAAGAACACTGGCATCTGTGAGTGTTGAGTCTGGTCCTGGATGTCAGGATTTCTAGCAAGTTATAGTTACATTAAGAGAGATGGTGTAGCCCCCAACCTTTTTCACAGCAGGGACTGGTTTCTGAAAAAGACAATTTTTCCATGGACCGGGAGTTGGGGGGAGTGAGAGAAGGAGGAGGAGAGAGAGAGAGAGAGAAAGAGAGAAAGTATGAGAAAGAATGAGAGAATAAGAGAGAGAATGAGAAAGAGAATGGAAGAGAGAGAATGAGAATGAAAGAGAGAAAGAAAGAATGAGAGAATAAGGTGGGGAGAGAGAGACAGAATGAAAGAGAGAGGGGGGGGTTAGGGTCAGGGTTACATTACAAGTGAAGCAAGTCATCGCATTCGTTCAGTGAATTACCTGGTTGTTAAGCGAATCAGCTTTTTCCCCCACTGGCTTTGCTTGTTGGAAGCTAGCTGAGAAGGTTGCAAACGGCGATGATCCAAGAACGCTACCACCATTGTAAATATATGTCAGTTGCCAAGCGCTTAAGTTTTTATCATGTGACGATTGCAAGGGTGAGGATGGTCCTAAGTCTTTTCTTGTCATTTTTAATGGTTGCTAAATGAATGGCTGTAAATTGAGGGCTACGTGTAGGTGATTCAGTTGTTTCTTTGCTGCGGTACTGTCATACTGTTATACCATTGCTTGTCTTGGAATCTGTAGATTAAAAGATGTACCTAAATAACTTTATACCCACTGCTGCCTCTCCTCCCTCTCCATTTCTAGATAGCTTGGGTGACAATCAGTGCTTTCACTGCCTGATTACCTTCCCTGACGAGAAATCCAAGGAACGGCATATGAAGCGAGAACATCCAGAGGACTTTGTTCAGGCCAATTTGCGGGATGCCCTGTTTGTCTGCTTCATTTGTAACAAGGCTTTCAAGAGTTCCCGGGCACTTATCTGCCATCAGCGAAGCCACGCCACGCCCTCACTCTGTGATTACAGCGACTGCTTGCACCCTGTCTTTGGCTGTCCTGACTGTGGCCGCCGTTTTGACCAACTGGCCAGCTATAAGCATCACTGTCAAGGCCAGGCGGCGGGCCATAGCTCACCTCATCAGTGCCCCGACTGCGGCAAGACTTTCCGGCAGATTTCCAACCTGCGTCAACACCAGGTTTTCCACCGGCAGACCCAGGAGTTGCTACCCTCCTGGCCCTATTCCTGCATGGACTGTGGGGAGAGTTTTAGCCACGAGGCAGGCTTGCATGAGCACTATATCCGCCATGCTCGTGGGGAGCTCTAGCAGTAGCACTAACCAGTCCTTCTGCTCCCTGGGTCTGGGTGGGGAATGGACATTGCTGTCTGGGATGGAGAGCCATATTCCTTTTTTGGGGGGGAAATGGAGGGCGACTTATGTTCCCTTTGGAAAGATAGCTCAGAACTTGTAAAGCTACATTTCCCTAACTTCAGCGTTTTTCAGCCTTGGCAGCTTTTAAGCTGTGTGGACTTCAGCTCTCAGAATTCCTCAGCCAGCATATAGGTAGTCCTCGACTTACACAACAGTTGGGCCCAGAATTTCTGTTGCTAAGCAAAACACTTGTTCAGGGAATTTTGCCCCAGTTTACGACCTTTCTTGCCAGAGTTGTGGAGGGAACCGCGGCAGTGGTTAAGTCAGTGGAAAGATGGCTAATTGAATTTGGCTTCCCCATTGACTTTGTTTCTCAGAAGTTCACCAAAGGGATCACATGACGCCGGGACATGGCAAGCCATGGTAAATATGAGCCAGTTGCCAAGCATCCGAATTTTGGTCCTGTGACCACGGGGAGGCAGCAATGGTGGTTACGTGTGAAAAATGGCCATTTTTTTCCCCAATGCTGTTGCAACGTCAAATGATCATTAAACAAACTGTTGTAAGTTGAGGACTATCTGTAGCTGGCTGCGGAATTCTGGGAGTTGAAATCCACACACCTTAAAAGCTGCTAAAGGTGAGAAACTCTTTCCTAACCAAAGGACAGAACAGGCAACGTTCTTAGTTGGAGATACTGTCACCTAATTCTCTTGTCAAGCAACCTTCACATCTTAACTGGTGTCTATACAACATTCCCCCCCCCCCCCCCCGCCCCCCTTTGCTGCTCTGAAGAGCAAAGGAGAAGGATCACGCTGAAAGGCACAAGATGCCAACGCTGAACTCAACTCCTTTGAGTGCCGACTGCAAATATCGGCGCCATCATTTGATAGGGATAACTGCTTCCCAGTTGTCAGCTATTTCAGGAAGTTTATATCTAATAAATGTAGGTTACACTGAAATCATGTTACAGCCTCATCACAGGGTATATCAGTCTACTGAATTCTCGGGATCTTACTGCCAAGTAAAACGCAGCATATTCTGCAAAGCAGAAGGTTGCGTGCATAGCTTGAGTATTCCAGCAATATAGTTGCAGGTCTTTAAAGATGCAAACTTGCTGCAGATTTCTAATTATTATTTTTTAAATACGCACGACAGATTGAAGACCCAGGGCTTGGAGTGAGCCTTCTGAGATAAGAGACACGTGAGAATATTGTTAAAAATTCATGCTGTAGAGAACCATCAGAGAAATGTGAACCAAAAAAACCCCTCCAAACCATGTACACCTTTTCAGGAAACCCATCAGTGCAAGTAACCTTGTGTTATAAAATGAAGGGACCCTGGAAATGTCACTCTCCATCCTGACAAAACTACATTTCTTGGCTACCTTTTCTGGTCATTTAAAGTGGCTTCTTTCTTGAGATAGTGGGATAGTCCTTGTGATCCTGAAAATGATCAAACCTGAAATTGTTTTTGCAATGCTGTTAGTGAATCTAGATTTTAAATGTGTGAGATTGGCTCAGAATGAAGTAAATCCAAGCACTTGTCAAGTTTGGTCCCATGCAGGACTATTTCCTCTGGCTTCCCTTTTCTGGATACTTATGGTGGAGAGAATTTTGAGCAAAAAGACCTTTTTAAGCTGAAGTTGCTGTGGGTCAAGGCCTTTTGCATGTAAATTTACACATTCTGCAAGTGATCCATACGTGTACTGCTGTATCTTGGGGGGGGGGGGGGGGTTATGCTTCCTGGCACTTTATTTTTCCTTTGATATTTTATTGTATAATGAAATATAAAAGAGGGTAAGAAGAAAATAAAGCAAAAAAGAACAATAATTTGTTGGCAGCCGTCTGGGAAGGTCGTAAGTGGCAATCGTGTGATTTGGGGTGCTGCAGCTGTCGCAAATGTGAGCTGCATGGCCAGGTCCCCAGATTGTGACCGTGTGACCGTGGGGAATTGCAATAATCTTATATGCAAGCACCGGTTGTAAGTCGCTTTTTCCAGTGCTGTCGTAACTTTAGACAGTAGCTACGTGAATGATCATAACTTGAGGACAACCTGTATTTGTACATCTTTTCTAATAGCAGTTTTGACTTCCCATCTAACTTGAGTTGCTATATTAATTTCTGCCCCAAGTACTGGATGTAGTGGTTACATTACCAAATTTTGTCATCCAAATGAGATTCTTCCCAGCACCCGGTAGTTTTGAGTGTCACAGCCACAATGCTTTTGCATCACTGAATACAATATGCTGCAAGTACGCTGGGCAAATATTTTGTAGAAGCCAGGGGGATTTAGACTGCGCTGCCTGGCAAAACAAATCGAGATGAACAATTTAAAAAAAACAACAATTAGGCAAGGCCTGACTGAGGGTGAAGATCTCAGAATGAGTAGCATACTGTAGAAGGGACGTGGTGGCTCAGTGGGTTAGGACGCTGAGCTTGTCGATCAGAAGGTCAGCAGTTTGGCGGGTCAAATCCCGAGTGCCGCGTAACAGAGTGAGCGCCTGTTACTCGTCCCAGCTTCTGCCAACCTAGCAGTTCGAAAGCACGTAAAAATGCAAGTAGAAAAATAGGGACCACTCCGGTGGGAAGGTAACAGCGTTCCGTGTGCCTTTGGCGTGTAGTCATGCCGGCCACATGACCACGGAGACGTCCTCAGACAAGCGCTGGCTCTTCGGCTTTGAAACGGAGATGAGCACCGGCCCCTAGAGTTGGAAACCACTAGCACGCATGTGCGGGGGAACCTTTACTTTTAGCATACTGTAAACAAGAATGATCAAAACGATTGTACAGTAAATTTTAATTTGTCGTGCAGCAAATTGCAAAGAGGCAGCTGTTTCAATTAACTTGTGGCATGGCTAGATGTGTAACACGTAGAGCTTTTCACTGCAGTTTTCGCTGTGCGGCAAACAGCAGACAATCCCTACCACTGACCAGTGTTTTTTAATAACTGTGTAACATCACCTGCTTCCAGGACAAACAAATGCAAACAATGACTTATTTCAAATCTACAAAATAGAATTGTCCTGGACAGAAAGCATCTATCTAAGCAAGTGTACATCTGGGGAATTCAAAGAGGTTTAGGCATAGTGCGTGCTTTTCTGAACAGGCCAAGCCATGTGAAGCCTGTCCTAAGGTGAGATATATTTTCTTTTCCCCCCCCCCCCCCCGAAAAATAATGGTTTCCACTATGTAAGACCAGTACTGTAAGCCAGGAACCAAGATCCTAGCAAGTAAGCAAGCATTTGATTTCTTTGTAACAGGAGCAGCTTTGTATAAATGTGTAATCAGTATTTCTCAACCTGACCAACTTTTAAGATGTGTGGGCTTTTAACTTCCAGAATTCCCCAGCCAGCCATGCTGGTTGGGGAATCCTGGGAGTTGAAGTCCACACATCTTAAAAGTTGCCAACATTGAGAGACGCTACAGTGTAAGCGTGTATCAGCATTGCAAAGGGGTTAAAGGCTTAGCACTGGCTTTCCATTCTTTTAAGTGTCTACAGCCAAGTCTTGCTCAGAAAGCCTCCATTTTTGGTTGCTGGATCCTTCCCAAAAACACTTATCGTCACCCCCACCCCCCGGACACTAGACCAAGCAATCTTTGCTCTTGTCTCATCGTGTCCTTTCACAGAGATGCTCCCGTTATTTTCTTTCTCCTGCTTTGAAAGTGGGGCAAAGAGGTTGCTAGCCCTGCCTCTTCCCCTCCTCCATCTCTAGTCCTCCGAGAAGGCTGCCAACAGCAGCCTCTCCGCATCCCCGGACAGTTCCATTACAGCTTGTTGCAGCAGATTGTAAATATTCTCCAGAGAGATTGTGTCCTCCATTTTATCTCCTCGGCCCCAGTAGGGCATGTAGCTCCAGGCCCAGCTGCTCCACGAGGGAGACTTAACTATGAGGGTGAGCACGTCAGTGGGTTGCATGGGCCAGGCAAAGCGGCTTTGGATCCCTGCCTGAAGCTGGTGGGCTGTTTTGCCAGTGCACCGGGCTGTGTTCCCAACAGATACTTCATCCAGACCAAGGTGGATGCAGAAGCTGCTGATGATGGTCAGGAGCTTCTCAACCACAGTCTCGTTGAGACTGTCCACAGAGGAAAGGCCAACTTGCAAGGTCTTCCCCCACACGTCCCTCATCAGCATTTTGCTCTTGAGCCTTACCATCTGGGAGAAGACGGTAGGGATCGCTCTCCTCAAGGCCTTCCTCTTCAACTCAGAAGCCCGGCTCCGGAGTTCTTCCCGAAGGAGAGGCAGGTCGTAGTCTTCGGCCGTGAAGGAGGAGACCAAGAAGACAGGACAGTCAACGCCGTCGTTCTTCAGAGCTTCGACGCAGTTCTTCCGGATCTGCTCCTGAAGCGTCTCCTTCAAGTTGGGTTGGTTTCCAGCTTGGGCCTCCACGTCTACGTCTATCTTGTTCCTCACAAAGAAAGACTGTTTCCCCTCTGAAGCAATAATTTTGGCCAAGCAGCTGTGGATGTGCTTGTAACGCTCGGAGGCCACCAGCAGGAAGACGCTGTAGCGGCTGAAATCCAGGCGCTTCACGTCATCCTCCATCAATCCCACGCCTGGCAAATCCCAGAGGTACATGTTAGGGACGAACGGGAATGGGTAGACTGTGGCTCTCCGGGTGGTCTCCGCCACTCCGGTGGGGGCCGCCTCTTTCTCCTCAGAGCCTACTCTTCTTAGTGCATTGATTAGAGAGGAGTTTCCTGAGCCTGTTTCTCCAATCACAGCTACATTCAGATGGATCTGAGTGGGATTGGCCAGCAAACCCTGGATCACTGTTGGGACTTCAGCCAAAGTGCTGAACTTGCAAATCTCAAGTAGCTCCTTGACCATCTTTTGACTTACTGCAGGGAAATCCTTCAAATTTCCCTCATGGTGCCTGGGAGGAACAAAAATATACTGTAAATATATACATTGTCTTCCTAAAGTTGTTAGCTGCAATTAGAGATAGGATCACAGTCAGGATGCATCAAGAACCCAACACTGACTTTCTCAGAGACTACGCTGGGCATGTCCAAATAATGTCCATGCTATCGTAGCATTCTTATCCCCTTTTGATGTTTTAACTCTCATTATTCTATCTTTTTAATTTTTTAAAACCTATTTTTTAATTTTAACATTAATTTTTATACATTTTATTGGCTATACTGTACACCACCCAGAGCCCCTCTTTGAGAGAAGAGGGGTGGTTTAGAAATATGAAATATAAATAAATATAAATAATTGAAAGATTCTGCTGGAATGTTTTAAATTGCCATGTAAAGATTTTACCTTGCTTTCGACAGTTTCAAACAGCAACAATTTGAAGTGACAGTGATGGTGAAAAAGAACTTTATAATCAATGCCTTCGCAGTGCCTCTTAGTCATGTGATCGCCTTTAAAAGTAGGAGTTGTTCTATGCTTGACCTGTTCCCCCCCCCTTGCAGAGCAGGAAGATTGAAGAGAAAAGGATTATGAGAGACTAAGCAAATGGAAAATGGAGATTATGGAAGCCTGTGGCTTCCAGTCTTGAGTATGCTTGGGCTGTTGGCACCACTGCATTCCTTTAAATATGTATTTCTCACTGTATGTCTGCTTACTCTCTTGTAATCCCTAATTATCCCAGCACCAGGATAAAGGGACCAGGGAAAACAGTCACGATCACATGATTTCCCACTTGGCAACCACTTTTAAAGAACTTTTTCTACTTTCTTTGATAATATTCTATTTTAGCATGTTTAGTTGACTTCCATATAGAAAACAACTAAGGAAAAAAGGACATTAGCTCAACAGACTAAGGTAAAAGGACAGAATGACATTGTACAGATATGCAAGAGTTGGGACATCTTTTCCAGCCCTGGAAGAAAAATCAAAATGTTCTGATCTAACCTTTGACCTCTTTACCTTTTCAAGTTGAGCACTTCTCCTTCCAACGTGTCCTCAAAGCAAGTGAAATCATATCTCTCAGTCTGCAGCCCAGACACCAGGAAAATCTTCTGGGCCTCCAATCCATGCTTGGTCAACGTCTCAGACAACTCCTTCCGGATCCAGTTCATCTGCTCTGCAGGATTGTATCTGTATTGAAGGCGCCTTCTAGCTGTGTGGAGATCCAGGTCAATCTTGGTGCGAACCACAAAGAAAGGTTTCTTTTGCTTGATGGCCTTAAGGACTTGAAGATGAACGTCTCTCAAGCCCACGGTTCCTACCACCATCACAAAGCAGCGGAATCGCTGTAGGTCCCCCAGCTTCTTCAGATAGGCAGCCGGTGTCTCGTTGGCCGCAAAGCCAGGTAGATCATGCAAGATGAGGTGAGGGAAGGTGGGATGAATGTGGACCTCTGCAGAGAGTGAGGGCTGTGGGGGTTTCCGGAAGTAAGTGGCAAGGTTCGTCACTGGGCAAGGCTTGCTCAGTAGAGCCTCAACCAGCATGCTCACCCCTGCCCGGTGTTCTCCTAGGATCCCAACCTGGACCTTGAAGGAGTTCAAAAAATCCAGCAGTTCCTGGATTTGAGAGGCAGCTGCGAAGGATTTCTGGGCCAGATATTGAACCTTGCGGTTCCTCAGCTCTGCTTCGTCTAAATAGGGGAAGCTGGCCATGGCTGAGCTGCAGGAATAGAAGAGAGGAAGTGAATGTGGCCCAGGCAGGAGCCTTCTGGCGACCACCCAGGCTGAATCTCTTTCACACAACCCTACGCAGCCATGTATTGCAGCGTCTCTCCAAGTTTGCCAATGGCTGGACTTCAACTCCCAGAGTTCCCCAGCCGGCATGGGGAATTCTGGGAGTTAAAGTCCACACATCTTCCCAACGGTCAAGGTTGGGAAACACCGCGTTATGGCATTCCAGTCCAGATGGGGAATTCTGGGAGTTGAAGTCCACAAATCTTAAAAGTTGCCAAGGTTGAGACACACTGATGTAATGAAATCCTTTCTCTGGCCTCATCTTTGCTTTCGCACTGCTATACCATCACCCTGCACAGGACAAACGTCAAGCTGCCAAGGAGAGGAAAATCCATTGCTCAACCCTTGGGATTTCTGCCTTTTCCCTTTCAGTCAAAACCTGGCAACACACTTCCATCAAAAGCCACTGGGCAATGGGTGTGTGTGTGTGTGTGTGTCGAGGGGGGGGGAGGAGAGGGACCCCAGTAGATGGAGTTTAAAAAGTTCTTCCTTGAGAGGAGTTCAAAGGGCTCCTAGTCAGGGGTAAGCAACCTTGGCTCTTTTATGACTTGTGGACTTCAACTCCCAGAATTCCTGAGTCAGCATGGGGGAACTATGGCCCCTTCATGACTCGTGGACTTCAACTCCCAGAATTCCTGAGTCAGCACAGGTGTTCTCTGAGCTTGTTTTCTTGCAGACGTTTCGTTACCCTAACTAGGTAACATACGCCAGGGGTCTTCAAACTTGGCCCTTTTATGACTGGTGGACTTCAACTCCCAGAATTCCTCAGCCAG
>JAKJMR010000167.1:1202874-1213521 GCA_024449315.1 Daboia siamensis | reverse complement strand
TCTCCCCCTTTCCCTCCCCCTCCCTCCCTCCCCTCCCTCTCTTCAACCCAGGTTGTTTGAGCCATGAGAATGCGGAATGCTCCTTTTCAGTGCTTGGGCTGCTCTGGGCAGCTCCAGAAAAATCCCCCTCCCTGCCTCTTTCTAGCATCTCCCCGGCTAGGTGGCCTCATAGAGAACCGGGTTTCTCTGACTTGGCAACTCTGAAGGTGTTCTGGTGGACTTCAAGTCCCAGAATTCCCCGGCCAGCACGAAAGCCAGAAAATAAAAAGTCTGGCCTACCTGTTAAAACGCCAGGCTAGAAACCAGGAACTGGTGAGTTCTAGTGCTGCTGGCAGCCAGGCTACTCTGCATTTTCCAGGCTTTCAAAATACAATGAAACTTTGGGCCGGTCACTAGGCAACGGTGAATTCTAGTTCTACCTCAGGCATGAAAGCCGACTGGGAGGCTTCGGGTCAGTCATTCTGTCTCAGCCCAACCCACCTCGTAGAGGGATTGTTGTGGGGAAAACAGGAGGAGGAAATAATATTAGGTATGTTTGTCACGTTGATTTATTTGTAAAAACAGTAGAAACAGGATAAAACCTTTTTTTTAAAAAAAAACCCCTGATTTGGGTGGTTGCATCATGGCCTAATTTGAAAATGTTGTAACGATTTATTAGTCTTGCTGGGCAATGAAAAACAGAAGAAGCTTGAATAAAGAAAAAAATAATCAGCACTTTTTCTTCTTTTTTTTTTTGTAAGGGAAGTGAAAATGTACCCATCCCAATTTTTATGGGGACACAGTGAAATTGAATAAAATTATTATTATCCTTGTTGTGCTCCAGGCCTGAGACCAATTGATTTCGATTTGGTAGTCAACATTGGTGACTGAGCGCTGCTTAAAATATCTATAGCCATGCTTAAGATTTGATTTTAGCCTTAAAAAAAGTCATTTCTTCCATTCTGACCTTTTTATCTTTCCTTCTTGAAGGGTTTACAGTCTGCTCAGAAGAGAAAATAATTTCTTTGTCAACAACCGAACATGTCCTTAGAGACCTCGCCAAACTCTGCTCCGAGTTCCCCCGATTGTGGGGACGTTTCTGTGATCTTTGTGGGGAAATCTGGAGTTGGAAAATCAGCTCTTCTTAATGCCGTACGGGGGTTGACAGAAGATGATGTCGGATCGGCCCCCGTGGGGGCTCTGGTGAAATCTGAAAAGCCCATCATGTACCCTGACCCAATTTACAGCAATTTACTTCTGTGGGAGCGGTCGATGGATGGCAAGGGCCACGCGGATCAATGGATGAGAGAGGCCGACTTGATTGTATTGGTCACTGAAGACGAGTTTGACGATTCTCACGCCCGCCTGGTGTTGGAGGCCCGGCAGGCAGGCAAAAAAGTGTACTTTGCCCGGTCCAAGGCTGATCTGGAACTTCACACGCTCAAGCGTTTGATGGGGCAGCGTTACAATCGGTCGGAAGTCCTCCAGGCCCTCCGGGAGGCCTGTACCGAATCCCTGGGGACCCTCCCTCTGGTGGACCCCTTTGTGTACCTGATCTCTGCTTTTGAGCCTGGTGCCCTGGATTGCCCCCATCTGCGAGAAGATTTGCTGAAAGACCTGCACCTGTATGAAAGGTTGGTAGGACAGCCGGCCGACAGAAAAGTGGAATTGCTCTCGAAGGAAGGCGAACAGACGTGTCCCAGGATAATGTCTGTGGGGATTCTCGGTCATCCAGGTCACAGTTGTCCCAAAGATGCTTTTTCACGAGGCAACTGGATTTTCTTGGCAACCACTTCGCAAATGCACCGCACAACATAGGAGAACAAACCCATCAGGCACAAGAGTCAGCAGTCTGTCTGCATTTGAAAGACAAAGGCCGCTCTTTCAAAGACAACAGAATCCACATTTTGGACAGAGATGATTGCTCATTTGAAAGAGGGTTCAAAGAGGCCATCTAGGTCAAAACTGAACAGCCCTCCCGCGGCAAAGGGGGAGGGATACGACATCATCTATCTCCAGTCTACAACAGGGCTTTTCAACTTTTTCACCCATTGTACCACTTTTAGGATATGGCAACATCCGAGTACCACCAGTCGCCTAGCAAGGTGTCAAAAATCTGACAGCCCTGCAGCTTCAGCCATCTCTCGCTCAGGCTTCTGCGCTGCTATGACCAGTTCAGCTCATTCCCCTCCCCTGCTACCACTTTTCCAGGATGGTCGCGTACCACCTGCTAGGTGCCAATGTACCACAGGTGGTACCCGTACCACTGGTTGAAAAGCCCTGGTCTACAACACAGTCCTTTCAGCAGCTCCAAGAAGGCTCCACACCCGTTTGCACTACTCAGGTGCCCCCCCGAGGACACAGGTAAACCTCCACGTGGCCTCAGCTGCTCTCTAAAAGCATGCAAATGACCAGCTGTCTGCAAGGAGTATAAATCCTTCCATTGTCCACCATCCAGTCAGAGCTGAAGAAGCTTCTAGGATGAGAAGCGAAACGTCTTCAAAGAAAAACAAGACAGTCCAGTTGCCTCCTGGAAAAGCACCGCTGGGACATCGCAGGATAATGTTGTAGGATCCAACATCACCGGAACCAGAGATTTTGTCTTCCAAGCTTTCAGGCACATACTGGAGTCCATCCTCACGGAACGTCTTTCTTGCCTAAACGTGTGTGTGAGAAGATTGTGAGGAAAGTTGCCCAAGGATGGGCTCCAGCACAAGTCCAAAAGCTTGGAGGACAAAAGCCCTGGTCCTGGTGACCGACCCAGATTGGATCCTGGAATCGCTGCCTCTTGAGTTCTGGTCAAAAGTCTCCCAATGCACTAACATCCTCCTATTTTCCATAGCTCAGGGGTAGGCAACTTGGGTCTTTTATGACTCGCGGACTTCAACTCCCAGAATTCCTGAGCCAGCATGGGGGAATTATGGCCCCCTCATGACTTGTGGACTTCAACTCCCAGAATTCCTGTGCCAGCATGGGGGAACTATGGCCCCCTCATGACTCGTGGACTTCAACTCCCAGAATTCCTGAGCCAGCATGGCTCAGCTTGGAAACCTCTCCCTTTCCCCTCAGGGTGGCTGGCTCAGGAATTCTGGGAGTTGAAGTCCACGAGTCGTAAAAGAGCCAAGGTTGCCTACTCCTGCCATAGCTGATCCCACTGGATCACTTTCCCAGGCTAATATTTCCGAGGCTGAGAAGGGGAGGATGGAAACACCAGTGGCCACATTCAGAGAACTCCTGAGTCTGCTTTATAAACATTGCAATCAGTTGTCATGTTGGGATAACGGTTGTTTGTTTTAGTATTAACTTACTGTGTGGAATCCTTGGTGCTCTGAGTTTGATTGTTTGGAGATATTTCGTCGTGCAACCAGGTAACGTCAACAGCCCGAGTAAGTGTGGAGTTTGCTCCCTGTTTATGTACAGTACAGATAGTCTTTGACTTACGACGGGTCACTTTAGTGACCATTCCCAGTTACAGTGGGTTCTCCCCAATAGGTACCTTTGACCTGGTTCTGAAGTTCTGACAATGAATGTGACTGCATTTCAGCCACCTAGCAACTGGCCTGCATTTGCCTGTGGTCACATGATTGAGATTTATATTTTTGCTGAAAATTGGTGTTTCCTTTTGTGTGGCTGGCAAAAACCACCTGGTAGCAAACAATGGCTTCACTTAATGACCGCTGCAAAAAAGGTTGTAAAATCAGATAGGTCATGGAGATGACCTCCTTTATGACAGTTGAAACTGACAGCTGCAATGGGCAGGCTCCATTACTGTCCTAAGCCCTAAGGCAAGGACTATTTGTAGCTTCTTCAGCCAGTGTTGGTGGGGTTTCCATTTTTCTTCCTCTGTAGTTCCTTGATTAGGCTGTGGGTTCGTCCTCAGTTGTCTGGTGTTATTTCCTGCTTATCTGGGTGTGGGTTGCTAGGGAGGATATGTTCTGGACATCTTGTTTCCTTCCTAGCCTCTTATTGTCTCTTTCCTCTGTTGTGTAAACATGTTTGATCTGCAATGTGACAATGAATAGAGTAGAGTAGAGTAGAGTAGCAGAGTTGGAAGGGACCTTGGAGGTCTTCTAGTCCAACCCCCTGCTCAGGCAGGAAACCCTATACCATGTCAGACAAATGGCCGTCCAATCTCTTCTTAAAAACTTCCAGTGTTGGAGCATTCACAGCTTCTGGAGGCAGGTTGCTCCACTGGTTAATTGTTCTCACTGTCAGGAAGTTTCTCCTTAGTTCTTGGTTACTTCTCTCCTTGATTAGTTTCCATCCGTTGCTTCTTGGCCAGCCCTTGTGATGTTATGTTATAATGTAATGAAACATCTGCAGGCAGACATCCAACTCTGAGAGCATTTTCAACCTTGAACTACAGGGATTCTGTTCTATTAGCTGATTGACTTATATCAGAGGTAGGCATCCTCGGCTTATGGAGAACGTGGACTTTCCTGTTTGAGATATCATTTGGAATTAGATTTATTTCTCTTGAGTAGAGGCAGAGCTCAACTTACGACCACAATCCAGCCCCAATTTTCCATTGCTCGGCAAGGCACTTATGAAAATGAGTTTTGACCCCATTTTACGACCTTTCGTGCCAGAGTTGTTAATCACTGTAGGTTTTTTTTTAAAATCCCATTTATATCCCGCCCTTCTCCGAAGACTCAGCGTGGCTTACAATCTAAAGCACAAATCAATGTGCTTAGCAATAGCCTTCATTCTATGTATATGCCTGCTTATTAGGGCTTTCCCCCCCCCCCCCCCCCCCCAAGCGGCATTATTACAGAGTCAGTTTATTGCCCCCAACAATCTGGGTCCTCATTTTACCTACCTTGGAAGGATGGAAGGCTGAGTCAACCTTGAGCCTGGTGGGACTCGAACCTGCACTAACTGCAGGCAGCTGGTGTTACTTAAGGAGGCATTAGCCCACTGCTCCACCAAGGCTCTTAGTAACACCATTGTTAAGTGAATCTGGCTTCCCCTTTGATCTTGCTTGTCAGAAGGGGATTGCATGACCCCAGGACATTGCGGCCATCATAAATATGAATCAGTTGCCAAGTGTCTGCATTTTGATCACGTGACCATGGGGATGCGGCAACAGTTTGAAGTGTGTAAAACACTCATAACTTACCTTTTTCAGTGTCATCGTAACTTTGGATGGTCACTAGACAAACTATTATAAGTTGAAGTCTACCTGTATGTTAGAGAAGAGCAAATCATTTTGTGGGTCCTTTTTGTGGGTAGTTTTCAAAGGACTTTGCAATGCATATTTCATGTTTTGTCTGCCTCTGTTTCTCCCGCTTGGGTTTACCTTTCTGGCATTTAACCCTGACACAGGATTGTAATACAGGCTCTCCACACAATCCTCTGACCGTCTGTTGCCTCTTTCCACAGGACACAGAAGCCCACCCGGTTCAGCTTTGAAGAGTTCAGTGAAAAAGAGATTGCCGAGATCCAGGAAGCCTACGAACTGGGAGGCCTCTCTGAGGTGGTGACTCGAATCCAGTCCAGTTTGGAAACCATCTGGAACACCCAGCTGGATATTGCGGTCACAGGAGAATCGGGCGCTGGAAAATCCACCTTTGTTAATGTCCTGAGGGGCCTGAGCGATGAAGCGGAAGGGGCGGCTGCAACGGGAGTGACCGAGACCACAATGAAGCCCACCTCGTACGCTTATCCTGGGCACACCAATGTCATCCTGTGGGATCTGCCCGGTATAGGAACGCCCAACTTCCAGGCTGATAAGTACTTGGAAATGGTGGAGTTTTCCCGTTACGATTTCTTCATCATTCTGGCTTCCGAGCGGTTTAAAGAAAACCACGTTCGTTTGGCCCGGGCCATTGTCCAACAGGGAAAGCAGTTCTACTTCATACGCACCAAGATAGACAACGATTTGGACGCTGAGCGGAGGAAGAAGAATCCACCCATGGAAGCTGAAGTTCTGGAGGTGATCAGAAAGGACTGCCAGAGTAAGCTTTCCAAGGCTGGGCTGAGCAATGCCAAGGTGTTCCTTCTCAGCAATTTTTACCTGGAAAAATTTGACTTCCAGGCTTTTGAGGAAACGCTGGAGCAAGAATTGCCTGCCCATAAACAACAGGCTTTTCTCTTGTCTCTGCCCAACGTCTCCTTGGCGATCATAGAGAAGAAGAAGAAGGTCCTTCAGCAGGAGATCTGGAAAGTGGCCTTGGTTTCCAGTTTGGTCGCTGCTGTCCCATTGCCGGGTCTGGCCTTCACCTGTGATGTTTCCATTTTGCTGAAGAAGTTGTCCAGTTACCGGCAGGACTTTGGCCTCGACGCAGCATCTTTGTCCCGACTGGCTGAACGATCCGGGAAGTCCATGGAGGTCTTGAGAAAAGAAGTACACAGCAGCCTAGGCCGTAGCATCAACAAGGACGTGGTGGTCAGTTTGCTGGGAAAGGCCACTGGAACAGGCCTGATGGTGGCCAACCTTTTCCTCCATCGCTTCCCAATTTATGGAGCAGTGGCCTCGGGGGGTATCTCCTTCCACACCACCTACTCCATGTTGAGGCAGTGCCTGGAGGAGCTTGCTGCTGACTCCCAACGCGTTCTTATGAAGGCCTGTGAAAGCAGCGTCTGATGCGGCTATCTGGTCCCCAGCAACTACAGTTCCCATCATTTGTCAGCTGGTCTGGTTTCTGGCTGCAGGAGAATGACTTTCCTTGTTCCCATTTCTGATCTTCCCTGGATGTCTTGTCGTGGAAGCTCCCTCGCTTAGCATCTATCACTAACAAGCTACTCAGCCAGCAATGTGGCCTGTAAAATCTTGAGGACTAGGAACCAGTGTTTGCTTTGACTTTGATGTTCTGGAGACCATGTTTAGGTGAGCCACTTTGTCTCAGAAGGTTCCACTGGCCCTATAATTATTGATTTAAATCTATTGCCCCTCCCTCTTCTGGCATGGACATACTGAGTTTGAATGAAATTTAGGGTTTTTGTGGCAAATTACTGCCCTAGCCTTGGGATGACTAACCAGAAGTGTGGAAAGAGGAGGGGAAAGAAGGGGCATAATATCAAATCACACTTTCCAGAGTTAGATCCCTGTGTAAGCCATAGAGCTGTCCAGTGGGAAAACTTAGTTGTGAGCATAAGGGCTGAATCTTAAAATTTCCCTGTTGCTTTATTTATGGTGACGCTCCCTTGGCTTGCCACTAGGGGGCAGTGCTGTGTGTTTGTTGGAATAAAAAAAAGTTGGTCACATGGCTGGCTGAGGAATTCTGGGAACTGAAGTCCACGCTTGAGGTTGCAAGACACTTGATTGAGATACATGTTGAATTGCAATCAATGGGTGTCTTGCAGGGGTGTGTGTGTGTGTCTGTGTGTGTGTGTGTGTGTGTGTGTGTCTCAAATGTATATAAAATTGCATGCTGTGCAAAGGATCGAACAAGACCTTTCCCTCTCTTGTTTCCTCCCATGCTGTAGAAATGTTTCTCAAATGCCATAAATAAAAAGATGGTAGAAAAATACAATTATGCCTCAAATAATTCTTTGAAGTGCCATGTTGACATCATTGGAGCAGTTTAGTCGTGCCTCCTAGATACGGTAAATCTGTCGGGGTGAATGCCCTCATTTTACTGCTTCCCTGTTTGGTGAAGGTTAGGAGAAGAATGAAAAATTATTCTGCTGCAGTTTGAAGGCTGGATTTTGGCAGTGCAACCTTAGGGGAATTGCTTAGGGGACACCCCCCCTCCCCCAAATAGGCTGTTGGTCGAAGCGCAACTGAGCAGCTGCTCTTAAATCAGATTTATGTCTGCTCCTAAGCCAAAGAAAATTTAAGATCTTTCTAAAGCAAATTCCGGTCCCAGAGGAGCAACTGCCAAGAAGTGGGGCTTGCTTGATTTCAGATCATGTAGACTATGCTCCTTGGAAGCGCCCAAGCAACATTTCCTATTTGTAACTGCACAGTGTTGCCAACTCACCTTAAGCCTCAGGAGAAAAGCAGATTGTGAGATTAAACTGAAACAAAAATAGAGCAAAGTGGGGGTGGCAGATGGGAGGAATACCTCATCTCTGCAAAGACATTCTGTACGGGGACAGATTCTAGAGCCAAAATGGAAACCTTCCTGGGCCTCGCACAATTTGTGGGTCAAAAGACCTGCTATTTCTTGGGCCTGGGGTATGCATCACACTAAATCGTGGCATGATAACAGGGTCCTGATTCCCTCAGGTTATGCCACCACCCATGGTTTACAGGCCACAGGAGTAGTGTTCATACAATGTTCTGTCCCAGCCCACGTGAGTCCTTGTTATGTTCACAAAGAGAGACCCCTCTTCCAATCAAGCAGGCAGGAACCGCAAGAAAAAACCAACCCCTTTGATTCTCCCAGACCTGAGTCAATGTCCACGGCAAACACACAGTCCACAGAAACTCAATCCTCAACACAAATGGTTACCTTCAGCAACCAGCACCTCCCACACCTTCCCTTTTATAATTCAGCCAAGGTGTGGCTTCCTAATGCCTTCTCCTTTGCCTTTGGAGCCGCCCCGTTGCATTCCTCTGTCCTACTCGCTTCTCTTGCTGGCGCTTTCGTGCATCCTGGATTTGTCCCAACTGTTCTTCATCACTGTTCAACTCAAGATCCCAACACAGCTGTGTCTCAGCCTGAGCACGAGTAGAGGGGCCAGGCTTCTCATCCGACTGTAAGTCTTGGAGCTTCCCAGAGCCTTCCTCTGACTCTAATGTCACTTCAGGCCCTTCCTCCTGTTCATCTGATTCCTCAGACTCAGCTGCTGGATCCATTGGCTGGCGACAAATCACAACATAAAACACCATTCAAACTAAACATATCACATGGTGGCTTAATGCAATAGTGCAGTGTATGCATTCAGAGGATTGCTAAGTGCCCATGGCTGTCATCTAGAGATGCCAGAATTACACCAATTTGTTCTTCGTGCAGGGAGATACGGTACTCTACGATTATAACATGACTCAAAGCAAGCAATAGTTAAGAGTTCATTGTGGTCTAAACTTGTGGAAGTTGTTTGGACTGGAACTTGGAACTTGTTATGACAAACTAATTCATAACATTCTTTGTGCTGTTACGGACCCAAATTCTATCACTCGACATTTCGAGATGGTATTTTGACCAGCCATAAAGATATTGGACTCTGGTGGATTAGAGAAGACGTCTAAAGAAACATTCTGGCTGGATTCACACAACCTCTTTAACCTGACACTCTAGATAAGGAAGCACAGTTGCATTCACCTAACGTGATAGTCGAGCAAAACCATAGGATGGTTTAATGTAATACCTGATTTATTTATTTACAAGTGTTTGAACTGTATGTCTCTTACTCTTACTGTAGGTCACTGTGGTTCGGTAAATGACACCAAACTGATGGTTAAGGCAGCACATAACTTCTTGGGGCAAGCTGAATCACAAATGACTCAACATCAACCGTTTTAACCCAGTTGAGTGATGTTGTCTGAACCTCAGCCTCCTTCCGTTAACATTTCAAGTAGCTAGTTAAAGTTAGGTTTCCAGAGAAGCTGCTGTCAGACTAAAATTGGCTGACTTACACCTTAAAAGCCTTCCAGGAGTTATTTTGGAGAAGACCTGAACCTCAGTAGAGTGTGGTTGAAGAGGCCAACATTTACAAGATTTCTTGTTTGCTTGTTGGACAGATGGTTAAATGTGTTGCAATTTAACTGTCTGGTGTCTGAAAATACTCTGCCTTGTGGTCTAACTGAACGTAAAGGTTGACTCAGCCTTCCACCCTCCCGAGGTTGGTAAAATGAGGAGCCAGACTGTCGGGGGTGTGGGGGGGGGGCTTCTTGGTGCTCTCTGAGCTTGCTTGATTTCTTGCAGACGTTTCATGACCCAAACTAGGTAACATCATCAGTGCTTAGTAAGGTGTGCAGTTTGCCGTCAGTTTATATTCTGGGGGCTTGCCCTGTCAGTGCTGGTGGTCTTAAGAGATTCTTCAGTTGGGCTGTTCACTGTTAGCTCTGGGGCAGTTTCTTGCCTGGGACATTGTTTACCTGGTGGTTGATCTGATGTTAACCTTGGGAGTTAATCTATGCTGATCTGGGTGCTGAGCGTTGGGTGGAGTAGATACTAGGGTCTTTTTGTTCCTTATTGGGGCTGGGTGATTGTCTCTTTTACAATGCCTTGGTAAGTCCACGCCTGGAATACTGCATCCAGTTTTGGTCAGCACGATGTAAAAAAGATGTTGAGACTCTAGAAAGGGTACAGAGAAGAGCAACAAAGATGATTAGGGGGCTGGAGGCTAAAACATATAAGGAACGGTTGCTGGAATTGGGTATGTCTAGTTTAACGAAGAGAAGGACCAATGGGGACATGATAGCAGGGTTCCAATATCTCAGGGGCTGCCACAAAGAAGAGGCAGTCAAGCTATTCTCCAAAGCACCTGAAAGCAGGACAAGAAGCAACGGATGGAAACTAATCAAGGAGAGAAGCAACCTAGAACTCAGGAGGAATTTCCTGACAGTGTGAACAACTAACCAGTGGAACAACCTGCCTCCAGAAGTGGTGAATGCTCCAACACTGCAAGTTTTTAAGAAGAGACTGGACAGCCATTTGCCTGAAATGGTATAGGGTTTCCTGCCTGAGCAGGGGGTTGGACTAGATGACCTCCAAGGTCCCTTCCAACTTTATTATTATTATTATTATTATTATTATTATTATTATTATTATTATT
>JAKJMR010000167.1:1169343-1188854 GCA_024449315.1 Daboia siamensis | reverse complement strand
ATAGAATAGAATAGAATAGAATAGAATAGAATAGAATAGAATAGAATTAAAATTTGAATTTGAATTTGAATTTGAATAGAACAGAATTAATAGAACAGAATTAATAGAACAGAACAGAATTAATAGAATAGAACAGAATTAATAGAATAGAACAACAGAATTATAGAATAAATAGAACTAGAACTAGAATAGAATAGAACAGAATAAGAACAGAACAGAACAGAACAGAACACAATACAATACAATACAATACAATACAGTGCAGTGCAGTGCAGTGCAGTGCAGTGCAATGCAATGCAATGCAATGCAATGCAATGCAATATGATTGGCCAAATGTGATTGGACACACAAGGAATTTGTCTCTGCTACATAAGCTTTCAGGGTACATACAAACAATGAAGTGCTAAATCATAAATCATAGCATACAAATAACAACTCATACATCATAATATACCAATAGGAGAAGATAGTAGGAAAGAATGAGAAAGATGAGAAGGTGACATAGATGGTAACTCTCATCCCCCTCAACCATTCTGGGGAGCCTAGAACCACTGTGTACAATGAGATAATCTTGGCCTGAACTACCACCCTTCAAACTGTTGTTGGAAACATAGAAATGTGCATCACTCCAGGATTCCATGTTTTATGTCAGTTGTCGCAGGCTGGAACCTCAAACAGAGAGGAACTTTTAAGCATTGGAGAGAGCATGGATAGGGCAACAGCTACCAAATTGTTTGGGGACTGTGTTGGGCTTCACGGATCACAAATTATTCAGGCAAGTTAGTATGGAATTTAGCAGGACTACTCTTATCTCAAGGGACACAGTGGCTCAGTGGGTTAGGATGCTGAGCTTGTCGATCAGAAGGTTGGCAGTTTGGCGGGTTGAATCCCGAGTGCCGTGTAGCAGAGTGAGCACCTGTTACTCATCCCAGCTTCTGCCCACCTAGCAGTTCGAAAGCACATAAAAATGCAAGTAGAAAAATAGGGACCACTCCGGTGGGAAGGTAACAGTATTCTGTGCACCTTTGGCGTCTAGTCATGCTGTCCACATGACCACAGAGACGTCCTCGGACAAGCGCTGGCTCTTCGGCTTTGAAACGGAGATGAGCACCAGCCCCTAGAGTCAGAAACGACTAGCACGCATGTGCGGGGGAACCTTTACCTTTTTACTCTTATCTCAAATCTTTGCATTTTTAAAACATGCATCATTAACCTTGGCTAAATCATTTTGCCTCTGGGCAAAGGTAATCATTACATGCAGATTTAAGAGCTCCCCACCCTTGCATTTAATACTTTTATTTCTTGCTTCTGTGTTTTTATGTGCACGTTTGCTAAAAGATTTCCAAGCTGCCAGGAATCAAAGGCTGACCTCGGGAAGGGTGAGCTGGTATCTCCACCCCCTAGCCCTTTTCCCAACCTGGTGCAATAGTGATAGGCACCTTGGGTGCAATACCAAAATATCTGGAGCACCACTGGAGCACTATTGGCATTGGAAGAATCACCATCAGTCCATGTCAAAAGGCAGCTTCACTTGGAACAGCTGACATCCTGTGAGGATACCTTTAACATTATTAAGCAGCAGCATCTGCCTATCCCAGATGCTCGGGGAAGGCTCAAAACGGTGGACAAAAATGCCAAATCCAGTCTAAACGCCTGGCTGATTGCACCATGAACCATAAATCATAATTATTCCCAAGCTGGACTGCCAACTTTTCAGCTGACTTAAAAGCAATGCCTTTAAGAGCAGGTGATAGATGAAAGCTAGTAGTCCTCACTGCTGTTTGTAGTCCTCACTGCTGATTTCGGCAGATCAAGTCGCTGCTGAAGAATTTAGCGATTCCCTTAGCAACCTTAAAAAAACCTGCACCAGGCAGGAGCACTAAGCAGTTATCAGGCCAGCTAGGATGAGTAGCCCCATGTTTCTTCCATGCAGACGGTTTCAGTCCTGATGCAAATTTGCTCCTGGTTGGTGCAGTTTTCTTGAGTGCTCAGGCATGTGTGACAAACGAGGCCTGAAGCCGCCAAATGCAAGATTAAAAACAGCATTACTGCAGACACTAACTGAAGCCCTTTCAAAGGAAAATCAATTAATCCAGAGCAGGCCAGAGAACTGATTCATCCTCCCTATTGCCTGTCTGTAGAATTCTCCCCTAAATAACAACAACAACAACAACAACAACAAGTTGGAAGGGACCTTGGAGGTCATCTAGTCCAACCCCCTGCTCAGGCAGGAAACCCTATACCATTTCAACTAGAGAGGAACTTTTCCTAAACTGGGATGTCCCTGCCACAGATTAAGCATCATGGGAAATAATAATAATAATAATAATAATAATAATAATAATAATAATAATAATAATAATAATAATAATAATTTGGAAGGGACCTTGGAGGTCATCTAGTCCAACCCCCTGCTCAGCTAGGAAACCCTATACCATTTCAGGCAAATGGCTGTCGAGTCTCTTCTTAAAAACTTCCAGTGTTGGAGCATTCACCACTTCTGGAGGCAGGTGGTTCCACTGGTTAATTTTTCTAACTGTCTGGAAGTTTCTCCTTAGTTCCAGGTTGCTTCTCTCCTTGACTAGTTTCCATCCATTGCTTCTTGTCCTGCTTTCAGGTGCTTTGGAGAATAGCTTGACTCCCTCTTCTTTGGGGCAGCCCCTGAGATACTGGAACATAATAACAAATCTGAGATGCTCCGCACCGGATTCCCTTTTGCAGGAAAGCGAAACCACCGTTAAGCAAAGTCTGAGCATCTCCTTTGTTCCTTGAAGAGAAGAGAGAAACAGATTTTGGGCAAACAGAAAAAAAAAATATCTAAAAAATTAGATTTTTTTTTCTTCTTCTCCACCCTGGACCAGAGTGACAGGACAAACTAACCCCTGCTGAAATTATATCTTCTCAATATTTAGAAGTTCTGCCTCTATTGCAAGGCTTTTTTTCTCACTGAACGCTCAGAACGGAGTTCCGGCACCTTTTTTGGATGGAACCTTGTAGGGTAGGCAAGGCGGGTTGTATGACATGTGTGAGTTCCGGCACCTTTTTCTTTTACAAAAAAAGCACTATTGCATCTGATCCCCCAACCCAGGGAAGCTGGAAAACAGCAGGACCCTTCCTAGCAGACAGGATAAAAGATTATTCAACTGTAGCAAGGAGTTCCTTTGGCCACAACCCACCTGTGGCCAAGAAGGCAAATAGGATAACGATGAGCTGCGGATCTGCTTTCATTGCCTTGTGTCTCACTTCTCCAGTCTCTCCGGCTTGGCTTGGTAAACACTCCTAGTTCCGAGTCTCTGTCCCATTTGATTGAGACAGACGGCTTGGCCTAAAACCTGCTTGGCAGCTCCAGGAGGAAAGCAGCTGGTGATGCAACCTATCCATTACTAAGGAGTTGCCTGAGAACAAATCAGTTACACTTTTTGTCCCTGGTTGCTCTGGAGGAAGATCTGAGGACGTGGGGATTGGGAACAGAGGCAGTGGGGCAGGATCAGGCTTAGCCACCGGGAGAGTGAATGCCGTTCTAACTGAAGGACGGGTGCAAAGTGCTGAAAACTGGATTGCACATGGCAGGGAATAGATGTAATTAATTAATTCAGAATAGAGCTGGAAGGGTCCTTGGAGATCTTCTAGTAATCTAGTCTAACCCCCTGCTCAAGCAGGAGACCCTGTACCATTTCAGACAAGTGAGTGTCCAGTCTCTTCTTAAAAACCTCCAGTGCTGGCGCACCCACGACTTTTAAAGGCAAGCTGGCTAATTGTTTTCACTGTCAGGAAGTTTCTCCTTAGTTCCAGGTTGCTTCTCTCCTTGATGAGTTTCCATCCCTTGTTTCTTGTCCTGCCTTCAGGGGCTTTGGAAAATAAGTGGATCCCCTCTGCTTTGTGGCCAATGTCTTCGAAAGATTCTGCCTTATGTGCTGGTATTAAACCTTGTAAGCTGAGTAGTTCAGTGGCTATTTGCAGAATTTATACATCACATTTTCAGCACTTCTGGTGCTGTTTTCTGGTAGTACAAATACATAGAGAGTCAGGCTGGTGTGGTGGTTAAGGTGTTGGCCTAGAAATCAGGAAACGGTGAGTTCTAGTCCTGCCTTAAGCATGAAAGCTGACTGGAGGACTTTGGGTTAGTCACCAGGAGACTCTGAATTCTGGCCTGAAAGCCCACTGGGTGACTTTGGGCCAGTCATTCTTTCTCAGTCCAATACACCTCACAGGGTTGTTGTTGTGGGGAAAATATGAGGAGAACGGAGTACTAGGTATGTTTGCTGCCTTGAGTTATTTATAAAGGCAGAATTAAAAAAAAAATCAAATAAATGCATTCCTACTGGCATGCAATAGCAGCCACAGCATGCAATAACAGCACATCTTTTCGAAAACACTCTGGAAGCGGGTGCCTGAATTTGCAGTATGGAAAAGTTTGCTTGCAGAAAGTTAGAGGAGGCCTGCCTTGGGTGGATTCAGCCATTGGATCATTTTTATGACCCCTAACTTTAGAAATATCTCTGTGGTATCTGGGGGGGGGGGTTGTCACATTTTCCTTCCTTGCTCATCAGGTCTTTCAATTACTAGCAAAGGTTCCTTCCCACTAGGTAGCATTGCCCAATTATGCCAGGGGTAAGGACAGCACATTGGAGAATATATCATGTTGATGAAGTGGTGATGATGGCCAAGCATCCTATTATTATTATTATTATTTTTACAACTTCTCAACAACAGAACTAAGTATTTTTCGCTCCCTGAAATGGAAATCTTTGCAGCTGGAGATACAGCTAGGAAACTACAAACCATCATTTTGGAAGCAAAACAAAAAATATCTGGAGATATTGTTTGTACGTACACTGAGAGCCTATGTACCAGAAACAAATGCCTTGTGTGTCCAATCACATTTGGTCAATAACGTATTGTATTGTATTGTATTGTATTGTATTGTATTGTATTGTATTGTATTGTACTGTACTGTACTGTACTGTACTGTACTGTGTTGTGTTCTATTCTATTCTATTCTATTCTATTCTATTCTATTCTATTCTATTCTATTCTATTCTAAAATGCCATTGGTTTGGTGTGGCATTCTCTTGATCCATGAAATTTCTTTTCTTCTTTACAGGTGAGTGACGGTTATTCCAGAAGTTGAAGGAAAATTGCCCCGAGTATATTTCCAGAACTCTGAACTCTGCATTGCAAAACCCAAAACATTACCAAAACAAGCCATAAATCACCACCAACAAAATTGCACTTAAGCCCTCAGTTGGCTAATTTTGCTACTGTTGACCAGTTAAACTCCAGGCAGTGAATGGTGGCAAATGTCTCAACAAGAACGGATGACAGTTTTTCATCCTCTTTTCAGCCAAATATATCGTCTCTTCTTGTAGATAGCAGATTGCTTCACGCCTACTGAGCAAGTTTGTAAATCAAATCTAGCCTGATTGCTTGTTCCACCAATTTACTACAAGGTGTCCAACATATGAGGAAGATGGCTGTGTGGGAAGAATACTGCCAACAAATTAAGACCTTACTGCTGACTATCACATTTGTCTTCTGTCTATTGGATGCAGGTAAGAACGAACCTGTCATGTTGGGTGGTCTTCTCAGTGGGTTGAGGGAGAACCATCTACCGTTCAGGAAAGAGCTTCAAGATGCCCTTCAAGATTTAGACTAGAAGGAAATGGGCACAGGGAAAACATTAGCTTTCTCCTGATTTTGAGCCCCACATTCACCACATAAATATTTAGCAGAACCGGTTACATAAATAACCTCCATTAAACTCAGTAAGACAAAAGTGAAGAAACTGTGGCCCACAAGTTTTGATGAAACTCCAGAGTGAAAAGCATTACTCCAGTTATGTTTAAACTATTGTAGGGGGAATGTAATTTAGGGTTTTGCGTGAACCAACTACTTACTAGTTGGTAAATATGCGTTGTTCCCTCTCTGCGCTGTGCAACTCCCCCAAACAGTTAATTTGAGCCTGTTGTGTCAGCACAGCCAGCTAACCCTAATTATCTCCCCTTGAAATGAATGAGATATAAATTAAGCAAAGCGACTGGGTGATCGATTTCAGAGGTGTTCCTCTTGTCTAATTTAGTGGGAAGGTCACAAAAACCAATTTTGAAATGCAATACGAAAAGAAAACAGGTAACGGGAAATTCTCAATCATAGAACATAGGTGACAGGTTAAACTGGAATGGCTTTTGATATGTAAAAATTCAAACTAAAAGAAAGCTGTACATAGGAGATACATTCCATGTTTACCTGAAAAGAGGTAAATTGACGTTATTCCTAAATCATGAACTTTCTTAAAATACAGATTAACTGTAGGGCTACATTTAAAAATACAACAGTGAGTAGCTATACGGTACTGTATTTATGTAAAAATTTATAATACTGAAGGTAGTGGCCACGCAAGGATACTGGATAGTCATTTATGCTTTTTTCTTTTTTCTTAAAAAGAGAAGGCATTGCACTCTCTACTCCCAGTGACATCAAATTGCAGGTTTTGCAAAAATCTAGTGTGTACACTTAGATCTGCTTTTAAAAATATTTCCTAATGGTTGATCTAGCACAGCTATGCTGACTCAGGAATTCTGGGAGTTGAAGTCCATGAGTCATAAAAGAGCCGAGGTTGCCTACCCCTGATCTAATGATAAATCTACCTTATCATTAAGAAGCAGGCAAAGATCAGGGTAATAGAATTCGTTGTCTGAAGGCGATAAGTAGCTGAGTATCTTCACAATCCCTTCACAATCCCTCCAGCTGTCCCTTTGGTCTTTAACCTGCACCCAGGATGGTTAGATCTCCATATGGAGCTTGCCTTCAACTAGAAGCTGCCTTTTATAATGTGGGACACCCACAGCCACTTTGCACATGCACAAAAAGCCTGCCTGTTCCTCAGATCAGGTGCAGGAAAGGTAGCAAGGTTACCCTAGGGAAGAGGCTTACATTCTCATGTACAGTTTCCTCATCCTTAGCGCAAACCATCATAGGTCAAGGTCTGGGTAGACTTGAGAAGACCAAAACCAATCAGGTGGGCGTTGTCAGGCAAGCTGAGACAGTGGTCAGATACGTGTGTGAATCAACTATGTGAGCAGGTGAGTTTTAGGTCCAATTCGAGTATAGCAGCCTAATCTTATTTCGACAGTGCTGGCAAGGCAGTGATTCCAACCCAATATCAGGCTTCTTCAGAGGACACAAGACATACAACTGACACGCAGTCTTCTACTCTACCTGTTCTTTCCTCCTTCCCCACAATTCCTTATTGCTCATCCAAAAAATCCCAGATGTGGATTGGGATATTATTCTTTCTACTTGCTTCTTAAGTCAGTTGTAGGAGTTGATCCCCAGGCTGATGAGAAGGGCAGATGTAAATAGCCAGCTACATACTTTTCTGTGATTACTGAATTGCCTTCTAGCCATCTAGCTGACCACAGGCCATTGGGAAGAAAATAAATACATTTCTGTCTTACTGCGCACAGCATATATTGGTTCTAAATGGGAGAGAATTCAGTTGTTGGGATTCTTAAAATCCTTTCCTATCCATCTCGGTAAATCTTGACAAGGAGAGATCAGATCTGGGCTTGAAGAATAGCTTTGCACGTTAAGCAGGGGCTAGAACACTCGACAAGGGGCTTTCAAAATGTTATTGTTAGGTACAACCAGCCAGAACCATTTGTGAATAAGAAAAGTTAGTAACCATCTTTATGTTACAAGAATCTTACCAGACTGCTTGTCTTTCCCTGGAAATGACCAAATAAAGGTCTCAGGGGTCTTGAGGGAAGTTAAGCTTATGTTGCTTATGGTGGCACAAGGATTCCAAGCTAGGCCCTCACTTGACTCCCTCCTTTCAGATTGGCCAGCAGTTTCCCAACAGTTGCCATTTGCCTGTTGTTTTTCCTTCTCTGTAGTGAGTGGCCTGCGGTGCTATCAGTGTGTTGGGATGTTCCATGAATGTGTCCAGTCGGAGCAATTGTGTGCACCAAGGGATCGCTCCTGCTTCTCCTCTACCATCAAACTTTTCTGTAAGGAGTCTCCCCCAATTTTATGTACCTACTATGATACTCATTTACTCCAATTATATCCACCCTTCTGTTCAAAATGGGCCATTTTTATCTGCCTGCAAGAAGTACAGACTAATGGCCCAATGCTTTCCACCGGGAGGGGATGACCTAAAATTTGTTAGCCAGTTAACCAGAAACTTCAAAAAGAAAAAAGAAAAAAAGAGGAACAATTAAAAAAGAAAGTATGCAAACTTAATGCCATTTCAAAAGCACTGACTGCAGTTTGACCAAGATGACTATCCCCTTGTCTCCTAGAGCTCAAAACTTGCCAGAGGATGCTGCCTTACAGTCTCCTTGCAAGGAGTAGCTGTCTGCAACCCTTAGGAGTGATCTCAAGTCCTCTCCTTGTCCATAGAGGTTTCGAAGAACCAGTCTAACCACTGGGTCTTCCTTCCACTCTGATTTTCATGGAGATCACCTTGGGTCTATCTTTTTGTCCTTCGGAAGCCCTCATCCTGGTTTTATTGTGAATGCTTCCTTCTCTGGTGCAGAGTCTGCTCAAGCTGTATGTTCCATTTTTTTTGGTCAGTCCCTGGAAATTGGCAATACTCTGGTCCATTTCTCCTGAAGAGATGAAGGAGAGGGTGGCCTTTCTTGTCAACCATGGTTGGGCTTTTGAAATCAAATTATTTAATGGACCTTCTTCAAGAAAGAAGAATGGCTGGAGGATTCAGGACCTCTTATAGACAGGGAATCCCTCTAGCACAATATGGCTGTTTCACCATTTCATGGGAGGGTTAGTCAGGCATTATATAATTGAGGGATGGGGTACCTATAGCTTTCCACGTGCATTTAATTTGAACCCTAATATTCTTAGCAACAACAATTGATTGGGTGTGAGAGATGCTGGAGCCCAACCACACATGGAGAACTGCAGTTTCCCCAATCTGGTATCTTTCCCGTATGCCGATTCCTAGAATTTCTAGCTCAACATAGCCAATTTGGGAACATTTACAATATCTGAATTCTGAGTGTGACAAACTCCTGCGTCCTTTACTGACCTTCTGGCTCCCATTCTTTTCCAGATTCGAACAACTATACAGGAATATTTTTGCTTCCAGGTAAGTTGGATGGCACTTATTAATTTTGATCCAGAAAGACAAGGTTCAGCTGTGAACCGGGAGCTTTTTAATTTTAAAAGCACCGATCCATACGTTGATCGATCCATACGTTAACCATGAGGCTGGAATCCCCTCTACATGTGCTCACGTGCTACCTTTCTTAATTTATTTCATATGCATATGAGAGGAAGCTAAGCTAGAAATGAAAATGACCCCATTGAAGAACAGAACAAAAGACAGGCTGAATTTGTATGTGCCTTAAGACGCATAAAACCACAATCTTTATCCGATTTGGTTAAACATGTGTGAAAATAGTAATTGTTGTGCTTTATTTATAAATAATAAATATTTAGAGAATAATAAATACATGTTTAGAGAAAAATAAATGTATTTTAAGGCCAAAAAAATCAGTTAGTGGTATCAATTCTACAGAAATTCTATGGGGCTGATTTCAGCTCATCTTCTGCTCTCTGACTGCCCTCAGCCATCACGATCAGCTTAGATTTTTAAAGTTAAGGTTTTCTGATCAGACGATCATGGCCTAATTCACAGAACTCTAAGCCACAATGGAATGGCGTCCACATCAATTCAGCTGATTTTCTTGGCCTCCTCAAGCCAATGTCTTTCTAAACCCCAGATTTAGAAATTGCTGAGTACGTGATGAAAGGCTGTTCAGGGGAAGGTGTATCCAATCGCACAGCTAACGTCTACTCAGAAGATGATCATGAAGTACACAACACCTATTACTGTGACTCTAATCTCTGCAATATCCGGTTCACAGGCGGTAAGTGCAGAAGTTAGAACACCAACCTGCTGAATAAAAATAAGAAGGGTAAGAAACAATGAGAAACAACGTGTTGTAAGATTTAAAGTGTTGGACTACTCCAGGGGTAGGCAACCTTGGCCCTTTTATGACTCGTGGACTTCAACTCCCAGAATTCCTGAGCCAGCCACACAGAGGGGAAAGGGAGAGGTTTCCAAGCTGAGCCATGCTGGCTCAGGAATTCTGGGAGTTGTAGTCCATGAGTCATAAAAGAGCCAAAGTTGCCTACTCCTGGTCTAGGACAACCAATTCAAGCTCCCTTCAAACTCTGCTATTCTATGATTCTAGGACTTGGGTTGATCTAGTCCAGGGGTAGGCAACCTTGGCTCTTTTATGACTCGTGGACTTCAACTCCCAGAATTCCTGAGGAATTCTGGGAGTTGAAGTCCACGAGTCATAAAAGAGCCAAGGTTGCCTACCTCTGATCTAGGCAATAGTCTACTCTCAGCCAAGGAAGCTCTTTGGGCTGATGTCTCAGCCCAACCTATCTC
Organism: Daboia siamensis; assembly: GCA_024449315.1. Classification (NCBI taxonomy): domain Eukaryota; kingdom Metazoa; phylum Chordata; class Lepidosauria; order Squamata; family Viperidae; genus Daboia; species Daboia siamensis. The sequence continues at coordinate 1,178,431 of JAKJMR010000167.1, read as the reverse complement.
GTAATATTATTCTGGAGACCAATGGGGGGTAGGGTGGGGAGGAGAAGATTTCTGGGGTCCCCCCCAAGTTCCCAACTGTTTGAAACAAGGAAGAGAAAATAGAATTACTAGAGTTTGGTTCTGCCTGATAGAAATGCATTAGAGCTGAAGAGTTTTAGCTTTTCTGAAGAGTGAAATGTTTTTGGGACACTTTGCTGGTTAGCAAAAGTGCTTCCAGAACCAACTCAAAGCGCCGGTTTTAACTTGTAAAGCTCTGCAGGATGGAATTCTAGGGTAGCTTAAAGTCAACTTCCTGCAGATGGATCCTATTCATCTTATGTCATCCTCTAGGGAGGAGATGCTTAATGTTCTGGTCCTTTGAGAGGTGAAGGAGACAGAAGGCAGATTTTTCTCTGTGTTAGCCTTGATATTTTAGAACACCTTTCCAAAACTATTCCTGGCTCACTCATCTTGGATGTTTTTGCAAGCCAGTAAAGTTGATTTGATTGTGGTGGGGTTTTGAATCTCAGTGGTGATGGTTCGTCAATTTTTAATTGGGATATGATGTTATGGGCTGGAATTTGTAGGTATATTGAGGTTTTTTTTTTTAATTTTATGGTATCATGTTTGGTTTTTGATGCATGTAAATGCCCCAACATGTGGAGGAGGCATGGCATAGAAATAAATGCAACAATGAAAGAGGTATATTTTTTTAAAGAACTATGATCAGCAATATCCTTCTCTTCTTCCTTCGCAGCTCCAGCTAGCCCTACCCAAGCAGCCAATGGCATGGAGTGCTACAGCTGTTTTGATCGTGGCACAGGCGACTGTGCTGAAGAGAATGCTACTCGGGTCAAATGTTTGGGAGATATGAATCAGTGCATGGATTTTACTGGTAAACTGAGATGTTTCTCGAATGCGTTCAGGAAGGATGTTAAGGGAGTAAAGAACTGCCGCGTGCAAATACATGGAATATATCTATGAAATACATGGAATATATCTATGATCTTTTTACCCATCTATCTGAAAGGTGAACATAGATTAGCAAGTAAGATTTTCCACTAGCTAGACACAAATAAACTAGACAGCACGGTGCAATTCTGAAGGAGGTGAAGAAACAAAGGTTGGAGAAATAGCAGGAGAGGCAAGTAGGGGAGATAATGATACAAGAAAGAAAGAGACAGAGACAGATGCCCGATGGTCAAAAGAAGAGTCCAAAGATACACTGAGTACCATCAATGTGGACTTCAACTCCTAAACTTTTCAGCAACTGTCAAATCCTGGACATTCTGGAAACTGAAGTCCACATATCTGGAGGCTATTCAAATTGGGCAAGTTTGGCTTACAAGGTTGTCAAAACCTGAACTTTCCCTCTTGACGTGAAACAATGAACTTACGAATGGGGAACATGTTGGGTTCCAGATTTTATTGAACCATAAATTCCAGCTTTGCTAATCACTGTTTGGGCTAGCTCAGAGGTAGGCAACCTTGGCTCTTTTATGACTCGTGGACTTCAACTCCCAGAATTCCTGAGCCAGCCATGATGAGGGGAAAGGGAGAGGTTTCCAAGCTGAGCCATGCTGGCTCAGGAATTCTGGGAGTTGAAGTCTGCAAGTCATAAAAGACCCAGGGTTGCCTACCCCTGGGCTAGCTGATCACTTCTGTGAGTTGTAACTCAGGAACATCCTCATTCCTAAATTAGACAGGTCCCCCCGTACAGTCTGATGCATTGTGTTCCATCACGTTCTTTGATTCCTAGTGATCAATGGTGCCTGGAAAATGACGTACCGGACATGTGCCTTGGAAACCTTGTGCCGCCGGCAATATATGATGCCAGAACTCTCAGGCAGACTGGAGATCAGCTGCTGTTCTACTCCTCTCTGCAATGATGGGCGACCTGGCCTTAAAAGCATCTGCAGCCACTTCTCAGAGCAAGGTAGCTTTCTTGTCTTCCATAAGGAAGAAATCTGTGAGATATGGGCTGGTGTCAAGCACCAAGGAAATCAGGAGATTCAGGCAACTCAAATGAGTATAAAGATTTGTTGCAAGCTTAAGCTCTCTGCAAGAACCTGGCCAACGAACGGTCAAGGGAAATGAGCGGGAGATAAGAAAGGAATTCAAGGTGGGCTGGACTTAGATCTCTTGAGTCCTGTGCAGGGACTCATGACTTATGGCACATTTGATCACTCCCTTGGGCTCCTCTGGCACAAAAATCTCAATGTTCAAGCAAGAGGAACCAGGTCTGGCATGATGGAACATGTTCAGACAGGGTGTTGATTTCATCAGCAGGGGCTCAATTCACTTTCCAAAATTTTGCTAATGCCTGTATATTGTTTGATATTGATTACTCTCCAGGAGTGAAGAAGAAGCCTGAGAATGGCTTGGAATGTGCCAGTTGCTGTGATTCAGGCCAAGGTGAATGTGGTCATGGAAACTGGACTCACGTCAAGTGTGTGGGGGAGCAGACCAAGTGTGTGAATGTTACAGGTGAGTTGTGTGGGCATATATATGGGGCTGTCCTTGAGGACTACCCGGAGGCTTCAGCTGGTGCAGAATCCTGCTGCGTGAGTTGTGATGGGGGTTTCCCGATACGCCCATGTAACACCTCTACTCCGTGAACTGCATTGGCTTCCGGTTGCCCTCCGGGTGAGATTCAAGGTGCTGGTGATGACCTATAAAGCCCTAAATGGCTTGGGTCTGGGATATTTGAGGGAACACCTGCTGCCAGCATCAAGTTCCCTTCGTCCAGTGCGCTCCCACAGGGAGGGTCTTCTCAGGGTGCCGCCGGTTAAAGATTGCCGGCGGGTAACACCCAGAGGTAAGGCCTTCTCAGTGGGTGCGCCTGCCCTTTGGAACCAGCTGCCCGCAGAGCTTAGGACTGCCCCCGACCTCCATTCATTCCGCCGGGACCTGAAGACCTGGCTCTTTGAGCTTTCCGGCCCAGGCTGAGAGTTTTTAATTGGGGTTTTATATTTTTCAGGGATCAAATTTAATTATTCTTAATCGTTTTTAACTTTTGTATTGTATTGACGTTTTTAAATTCCTTGTAAACTGCCCTGAGTCCCACGGGAAAAGGGCGGTATATAAATTCCATAAACCAATAAACTAATTATATATGTAGGTGGGTAATGGAGCTGCACCCACAATTCTCTTCTCCAAAGAGAAAAGTGGGATGCAAATGAACAATATTTTATATATCTACATCTCTATCCCTCTATCTCTATCTCTATCTCTATCTCTCTATCTCTACCTCTATCTATCTATATCTATATCTGTATCTATATCTATATCTAATCTGTATCTGTATCTATCTATCTTATCTTTTAAAGAAGATATCAGGAATTTAGAATAAAGAGGAAAGGGGAAAGAGATAAGAAAAGAGACAAAGTCAAAAATGAAAAAAAAGGAGAAAGAAAATAGACTTCTGATTTTCTTCAACCACAGTTATTTCTTATTCTATAACTGGTATAATGTGTTTCCACTGGTAAATACCAGGTAACTCTACTCTGAACTAATTGTAGCTTCTCAGTGGTCTTTAAAAGCGACTCTATTAGTGTGTTGCAGTCATTTAGAGAGATAGTAAGAAGGGTGTGAGTTACTATAGGAAGGTCTCGCCCCCCCCCCAACATCCAGGTAGGGCTTCAACTGGCTCACCAACCAAAGGTGAGTGAAGGTTCTCCTGGTTGCAGTCTCCACCTGTCGTTCTAGCAGGATCCAGGAGGACCACCAGGCTGTAGACCTGCTCCTTCAGGGACAACATCCCCCTGTGAGGAGGCACGATGGGGCAGACAGAGAACCCCAATGGGTAAATAATGCTTTGATCTTTAATTTCATTTTTAATGTAGGAATAGTCAAGTCACTAATGATCCACTAGTCCCTTTCCATTTTGCTCTCCTCTCCTCCTCCTCTCCACATTCTCACCTCTAGAACAGCTCCGCTATTAGTGGTTTCTTCAAGCAGACCTTTCCAGACGTTTAGTGTTACCGCTGTATTTGTTTTCTCTAGAGAAAGGCCAAACATTACTGCGTGGATGTAGCTTGGAGAAGCTTTGTTGGGAGAAACCACAGTTGCTGGGCCTGGACCGAAATTCTGCTATCAACTGCTGCTCCAGTGCTCTTTGCAACAGAAGTTTGGCCCCAACGGGAGAGGTTGCCCTGGTCCTTCTGCTCCTGCTTTTCTGGCTGCTCCGATAAAAGTCTGAAGTGTCCCAAATTTCAAGGAAACCAAAGAAGGCTGGAGAACAGAGAGCCCAGTGTCATCAGGACTGATGTTGGTGCTTCATCACCAGAGGCTTTCAAGAAGAGACTGGACTGCCATCTGTCAGAAATGGTGTAGGGACTCCTGCTTGGGCAGGGGGTTGGACTAGATGACCTACAAGGTCCCTTCCAACTCAGTCTATTCTATTCTATTCTATTCTATTCTATTCTATTCTATTCTATTCTATTCTATTATACAATCTATTCTATTCCTCCACTCCACTCCACTCCACTCCACTGCACTGCACTGCACTGCACTGCACTTCTATTCTATTCTATTCTATTCTATTCTATTCTATTCTATTCTATTCTCTGCAGCCACACATTGTCCCTCTTGCCCACTTTTTGCCCCACACCATGCAACACGACAAGTGTTGCGCATAAGAGGGATTTAATCCCTCCAGCCTACAGGACCACAGTTTTAGTGATTCTCCCCACTGCCTTTAAGTAGGAAGCTTCAAAGGAACAGGTCTAGTAACCTGTGCAAGAAAGAGGGTTTGGTTTACAAGCAAAGGTGAGGGTGGCATGGGGGCAGAAGTTCACAGTCCTGAAATATTATCAGCCTCTTCCTGCCTTGCAGCTTCTCGAGGCTAACTGCTGCCAAGGGACCCTAACATCTTGGCTTCCTTGCTCTCACGGGGTGAAAAAAAAGTGCTTTTCTTTGACCTTATGGCATCAACTGCAGGGTGGGGCACCATAGGTATTAGCTATGCAAGTCTTTTGAGTTGGCTCTCATGGCTAAATGGAAATCTCGATGGTTTGCATAAACAAAAAGTCCCTAACTGGTATGTTTTCTAGAGAGAACCAATTTTCACCAGGATGGCAAGAACTGCCTCAAGCCACAGCTGTTGCAGTGGATCCAAATGCTGCCGATGTTTTTTTTGGGGGGGTAGGGGACATGGCCCTCCAGTCAGGAACAGGAGATTTCTCTCCCTGCCCTGCTGGTGGACTTGAAGATGGTGGACTTTATGATCTTGCGTTTTCATCCAGAATTTTCCAGTGGAGTTTCCTCAGGGCTTCGGAGACATCAAAGCGGGGAAGGCTGTTCCAAAACAGGTTGTGCACACCGAGCTGATGCGATGTTAGCCAACCTTGTTGCGAGGAATCAAATTGGTCAGAAATCACACTCTTTGCATTTCGCTGCACGAATACTGGTTGGATCTACTTCCTTTTTCATTCAGCTAAGAGAACTAGAACCAAGGATCGCTGTAAGCTGCCCAGAGTCCCTGCGATAGCGAGGTGGGCGGTGTATAAATGTATGCAAAAATGGGCAATCAATGCAGAGTCGTGGGAGAATCTGTTCTCCACGTTGTGGAGGCTGACTAATGGTTTCTGCCTTTTTTCCTGCGTGGTTCTCCCATGCCGATGTCACTGAATTTCCTAGTCTGCAAAAGGATGTTCAGGAACCTTCAAAATGAGGGATGAAGGGGACACAAAGGAGAGCTCAAAAGACCCCTTATTAAAGAAAACACAGTTTGCAGAGATGCTGTGTGAGTCTTTCTGTAAAAAAGGCATTTTGGAGAACTCCATCGCTCTAGTACCTTTTACAGAAAATAGTTTTGGAGAAGAGAGAAATGCACCCACAAGTCTATCTCGGACCAAGCCTTTCTTCCCAATGCTCCAGATTTTGGAACTGGCATAAGGATGTTTGAATCCAAAGATGAAGACCTTGAGTACCAAGAACTGTACGTGGTCCTCAAAAAATCCTGGGTGTGGCTAGCTATACCCCTTCCACTGACAGAAGGGAAAAATTAATAAACACATGACCAAGGAGTAATCAGATGAATTAATTTTAATGAAAGCCATGTACAAATGAATTGAAATCACACGTAATTTTCATCCCCGTTATTTTGAGAAGGGCAGTTCCTAGCATGCCATAACTGAATGGGGTTCTCGTTCCATAAGAAATTTCATGCTTGCAAGTATGGGAAGGGGAAGGACTGTTCCCAGGAACAAAACGTTAATCTTTACAAGGCAACCAAGCTCGGAGAGCGTCAAGGTCTCCTCGTTTCAACCCGAGCTACAAATATTCTCCTTTATTGGCAATTTTTATTTCATTTTTAAGCACTATTGAACAGTTAGGCCAGGTCTATCCAGATCCTTTTTCATTCCATTAGCTGAGTTCAGAGAACAAATTTAACCCCTTCCCCATTAATTTAGTCAAAGTTCCTGACTGTTGATCTGGCTGCATACAATCTGACTACAGGTGTGAGGATGGAGAGTTTTAGGGATATCCTGGATACAGCTGATGGATTAGGAGCAGGTAGCCAATCTTGGTAGAACATCACTGCCCTCCTGTGGCTAATAAGAGGGGTTGTGAGGAGTAGAGAACCAACTATTATTATTCCCCCCCCCCCCCCCAACTTTCCCCTTTTCTTGGTTCTCTTTCATTAGCTCATTGGCTATGCCAAGGTAAGAATTCCAGTTTGACACAGCGCATTTATATTAAAGCCCAGATCTCAACACTTTTCCTAAGAGGTTACGCTGAAGAATTGCTTCTGCATGCAATTCAGAGTGCTGATTGTCACTACAGGGCTTGTGACTCCTGTGGTTTCTGCCTGCTCAGCAAGGTTGGATAGGTTCCTAATGTACAAGGTTCCATTAATCTTTGAAAAATGGCTTTACAACCAGGCTTACAGTTAGACTGTCTGTTGAGTCCCTGGCGGTTTTATTTTGTCATGTAATGCGTGATTTTGCCTAACTGCACATGCCCTTTTGTTTTTCGTTGCCTTCTTCTGCTTTGAACTATGGAAGCCCTCGGAGCCATTTGGAAACCAGGCAGCATTCCAGAATCAATCGATCAAACAAAGAGCTAATGTGCAAAATTTGTGTGAAGAATTACTTTAATAATAATATCTGTCTGGTGGTGAGGTGCATGGACTCAGTTACGATGAGTGGACCGCTGGAAGATCTGAAGGACCAGATTGGGACCAGATTGGAAGAGCATCAGTCTAAGTCAGAGGTCCCCAAACATTTGGGCACCAGGGACCGGTGACATGGAGAATGGTTTTTCCATGGACCAGAGGAGGTGTAGTTTCGAATACTGCCTGCATCCTCGGCCCGCTTGCTGGCATGCTGCGGACTGGTTTGTGCGGCCCGCTTGCTGGCATGCTGCGGACTGGTGCTGGTCCACGGACCAGGGCTTGAGGACCACTGAACTATAAGTGGTTGTTAAGAATCAACAACTCGATGGCACATCAGAGTATGTGTGTGTGTGTGTGTGTGTGTGTGTGTGTATGTGTGTGTGTGTGTGTGTATGTATGTGTGCATGCAGATGATAATAATAGATCATTTGGAAATAGCTTATGAGACGTGAAAGTGTGTCACAACAGGGAGGAACTTCAGAGGTTATTTTGTAGTACATAAATATGCTGCCTTTACAGATATGTGCCATTGAGGACCTCAAGGACTTTGGGGCTGCAATGTTGTGTTCAAGGAGGGACAGGTTTTACAGAGCTATGGCTATCTTAATGCAGGGGTCTTCAAACATGACTCTTTTATGACTTGCAGACTTCAACTCCCAGAATTCCTCAGCCGGGCATGCGGAATTCTGGGAGTTGAAGTCCACAAGTCATAATAGGGCCACGTTTGAAGACCCCTGTCTTAAAGCTGCCAAGTTTGAAAAACACTGTTCTACTCTAACTTGTCTTAATGGGATTGTGTAAGAGAAAAATCCCTCTTGCAGCCTAGAAGAAAAGATAGCATACTGGTATAAGGAAGCATATAGATCACTTGCTCAACTGGTAGGTAGATAAGTAGAGCACGTGGTAATAATTACAGTATTAGGAGAACTTGCTTTTCCCTGTGATTAATGTTCTGGTAAATTCAATGAACTGAAAGAAAAAGGAAATAAAGTGTTCGTATGCATGTGATATTTTATGCGGATGATCTTGGCTTTTAAAGCTTGAAACTGACCTTCTCTAGAATGTTCCAAGTCCAATTTGCCTTCCATCAAGTTGTTTCTGCTGAGTTATGGTGCTCTGAAACATATAATGTAGCATGTCTCCAATGTGTTGAAAGTAAGCGTTGGGTCTGTTTCTTTCTTCTAGGAAACAAATCCTGTTTTTATTCCGGACATGTACCTGCATTTTTTTTTTTTAAGAAGGACAGAGACTTGGAAACAAGGCAAGAAGCAATGTTGGTGATTCTTTAGCTAAGGCACAGTGGTTAGAATGCAGTACTGCAGGCTAACTCTGCCCACAGTCTGGAGTTCGATCCTGATGGGGCTTGAGGCTGACTCAGCCTACTGTCCTTCCAAGGTTGGTAAAATGAGGACCCAGGTGTTGGGGACAATATGCTGACTTTGTAAACTGCTCAGAGAGTGCTCTAAAGCACGATGAAGTGGTATATTGCTAAGGCACCACTGGATGCATTGAAAAGCCTATGGGAGACGTGTACATTTTCTGCACTTGTTTCTCATCAGCTTGAGAGTATTAAATGCTCCCACCCTCACCCGACAACCCTCCAGGAAGCACAGCAGATTGATTGGATGGTGAACTTTGGCTTGCAGATATGAGCTTAATTTTCCCAGGTGGCACCGAATAATCTTTCTGGATGGACCCGTCGATCCACATTCTCTGTCACACTAGATTATATGGGATGGGTGTTTCCCTTTGGCAATGAACAGCAGGTGGAGGTGAAAGGCCTGAAGTTTATCATCTAAAATCAGGAGCTGGCCTTCATTGATGGAAAAATGTCTTTGGTCGGACCGTTCTGGAGGGCCAGCTTTCTCACAGTGGCAGAGCATGTGAAGACATTGTTCAAGAGACAATTGATAGTTGCTCCAAGAGATCTAATCTAACTTCCCTTCTCTTCTCTTCTCTTCTCTTCTCTTCTCTTCTCTTCTCTTCTCT
>JAKJMR010000167.1:1148222-1163321 GCA_024449315.1 Daboia siamensis | reverse complement strand
CCCCCCCCCCCCCCCCCCCCGTGCTCTCTCCCCCCAACACACAGTGATAACAAAACCTCCGTCCTACCACACCATGTGAACCAACTACACCACACACCGGCCTCCCAAGTCAATTCTGCATAAGTTCACAGAGATTATATCCCATTTAAAAGCCTAACAGCCCACGGATAAAAGCTATTTTTCAGCCTGCTGGTACGGCTAGCTATACTCCTATATCTCCTACCGGATGGTAGGAGAGTAAAGAGATACCGTCCAGGGTGTGAGTCATCCCTGAGAATCTTCTTCACTCTTCCAAGGCAGCGAGCCCTGGCAAGATCATCCAGTGGTGTCAGGGGACAGCCCACAATGTCTTGTGCTGTGCTCACTACCCTCTGTAATACTTTCCTGTCCGCGGCTGTCAGACCAGCATACCAAACCACAATACCATTCGAGAGGACGCTCTCTATAGTAGACCGGTAAAAGAGGGTCATTAGCCATTGTTCTACCCTGTTCTTCCGCAAGACCCTAAGAAAGTGAAGCCTCTGTTGGGCCTTTCTAGCCACCTGGGTTGTGTTAACTTTCCAGGTCAGATCTTCACAGAGGTAGACTCCCAGAAATTTAAAGGATGTAAATGATCCAGGAAGGTTGGAGACCCCCAGCTAGAAGATTAAGAAGACAAAGACACCTAAAATCTACATACCCCACCCAAACTCTAAAACAGGACATAATAGGATTAACTCACAAATGCCAAAGGGACACAGGTCAAAATACATGACACAGGAAATACAAAGCCTCAAACCAGGAACAGGAAACCACTCCAAACAAAAGGCTCCAGAGGGTATAAAAACCCACCCCCTACATGTGCTCACTTTCTTTTATTCCAGAGCCACCTTTCTGTCTGGCTCTCCTCTTCAATAAACTACAACCTTCTTTCTAAAGCAGTCGCCATGTTGTTTATTCCTGGCTTGGACTGGACCCTGACGAAGACTTTTCCTTCAACAAATACAAGCATGCATATGAAAGAAATGGGGAGAGGGAAGACCTTTTCTTATTTTTTTTAAAGCTAGTTTCAGTGAAGTCTTGCTGCTGGAGCTGGGAAGGAAATAATGGTGAGGTAAATTTGGTGGTATCCGTTGCACCCATCCAGTATGCTACAGCATACACAACCAACAAGGCCCTGAGCCTTTCCCCCCCCTCCCCCCTTAGTCTAATCACTTGAGCAAATCGTGGCCTATTTTAGAGATTCTTAGGTTCTTCTTTTGGGTCTCTCCGTCAATAGTTCAAAAAGCATCCCAGAATCGGAATGGAGTCCGCTGCAATTCGTGCTTTGCCCATGGCACAGATTTGTGTCTTAACAAGACTGAGATGGCCTGCACAGGTCTCCTGACACACTGCATCCACTTTGCCACCCGCGCCAAGAGAGGTAAGTAGATAGAAAGAGGAGCTGCTATGGTGAAGGGCGAAAGCTTTTGTCAATTGGAATTCTACTGTCAATCAGTCATCGTCAACTTACAAACACATTTTGGGACCAGAATTGGTGTTGCTAAGCAGGGCAATTGTTAAGTAAGTTGCACACCCAATTTGGGGGCAAGGGCTGGGGTTTGCCACAATTCTTAAGCAAATCACCGCAGTTGTTAAGTAAATCACATGGTTATTAAGCAAATCCTGTTTCTCTCATTGACTTTGCATGTCAGAAGGTTTCAGATGGCAATCACACAAACCTGGAGCATTGCAACCCGTTGTAAATGCATGCCGGTTGCCAAGCAGCCAAATTTGGATCACATGAGTGTGGGGATGCTGTGACGACTGGGTCATAAGTCATTTTTTTTCCGGAGCCGTTGTAACTTCGATCACTAAAAGAATGGCTGTGAGTCAAGAGCTAGCCCTTGACTCCATCTTGGTCAAAGTGAATTTACAACCATGTTAATAAATATACAGAAAAACAGCAGAATTGGAAACTCCCCATTATTCTCGGAAGAATTCTAGAGATAGTTCTATCCATTCAACATGGTTAATCCTTTTCCTTTCCATCCTTCCAATGTAGAAGAATTCAAAGACCAACAGGTTGCCTTCACAGGATGTGCTACCAAGAACTTATGCGACATGGGAGCGGTGGCATTGTTTGTTGCTGGCCGCAACGTTGAAGTCACAACCAACATGTGCAGTTTTGCACCAGGAATTGTTTCTCGGTACAACTTGGTCCAGTCCTTTCTGGTGGGGTTTTTCCTTCTTAATATTTGCTTCTGAGTTTCTGCCTGCCTGGTTATCTTCTGTGGTCCCTCCCTACTTCTTCTACGCTGTTGGTCTGCTTTCAGCTTCCCTTTCTGACAAATTGTTGTACCTTTGATTTTCCAAAGAACTGAGAAAGGCTGGCAAACTCTGGCACCAGTTTTCCAGTAGCTAAACACTCAACCTGAAACTTGAAGAAAGGGACTGATTTATGCACCCAAGTTCCTCATTTCTTTGGTCCTGATCAGTGGAGAAGGCGTGGACTCTGTCCTTTGAAGGGTCCACAAACTCATGTCTTCCAGAAGAGCCAGACTGGCAAAGTCTGAGTAGAGGACATCAGAGTGATTTGACTGGATTTGAACCTGGGTGTCGAGGTTTTACTGTATGTAAGTGTGAAATATAAATGGAGGAGCAATTTGAGCATTTTGATACCTGCACCCTGGCCCCACTCAACGTTTCACACCGCAGCCCTCAGCCAGCCACTTCCTTCCCCTTTAATGGATAAAGAATTGGAATTGGATGAGGTTCATGTATTTTTTTAACTTAGCTGTGAAAAACAGAAGCAGTATTTACTCACAACATGGCTATTCCATTTTCTTTATTTGCACAACTGCAATATTGGCTAACTAAATAGAATCATGCAATATGGTAGGCCACTAAATCACAATTGTCCAATGTTGAAACTATTCAAACCTAGTTTTTACTGCAGGTGACATGGTTAAATCTATATGAAGACATCCACTGGATCTCCTCTTCCTCTCTTCTTTTTCCATTTTTCCTGCCCCGTGATTCATCATATTTTGCTTATAGTCCAGATATCTAGTATGTCTCACTAGATCAGTGTTTCTCAACCTCTGCAACTTTAAAAGAGTCTCTTAATACAACTTTAAGTGTAAAAAAGCAACTTCATTTGTTTTTCAACCTCAGCATTCCAGCTGGGGTTGGGACTTGAAGTCCACATTTTCGAAAGTTGCACTAGATCAGGGGTCAGCAACCTGAAACAGTGAAAGACCACTCGGAACTGGTTCCCTCACAAAAGGAAAAACTGGGAGCCGCAAAAAATGTGTGCGCATGCACGTATATGCGTGCATGCGCAGAACAGGGTTTGACTGAAGAGTGGAGCCAAGGCGAGATATGCACCTACCCTGCATATTTGAATTGATTGGTTGAACTTTTTTAGTCCCATTTTTTTTTTTGGACTACACGTAGCAGAAGACTGGGAGCCACAGGAGATGGCTGAAAGAGCCGCATGCAGCTCCGGAGCCGCGGGTTGCAGACCTGTGCACTAGATGGTGGCCCATGTCTATTTTTGGTGATATAGGAACAGGGCTAGCTGTGGAAAACTACTGGGGAATTCCAGAGATGATGTCTAGACTAGAACGTAGCTATATTTAAATATTAATTACACATATTGGAATGCTGATTTAAGTTTGTAACTGACTTGATTAAGCTTGTGGTGTGAATGGAGCCATTGGATATTTCAAAGCAAATGGGATATAGGAAAAAAAATGGGGTCAAAGGAAGCTCAATTACTATTGCACCTATATCTGGCCCCCAATCCTTTTTTTTTTTATGTCTGTAAGGAAATAAGCTTTAAAAGGTATTGCCACTGCTGTGCAGGCGATTTTTATTCACTTCTCCCTTCCTTTCAATATGTATATAGTTTAAATATTTTATACTGCTCTTAAAACACCTCAAATATGTTTTCAATAAAAACCCCCCAGCAATAAAAGATTAATTTAAAACAGTGGTCTCTGTGACAACTAAATGACTGCTTTCTTGCTTCTAAGGAGTTGCCTTACTACTTGCTTCTCTGTCCCCCCCCCCCCCATTTGTGGCATGGAGAAAAAACATTAACAGATGTTTTCCTTCCATTCCAAGGAAGAGGAGTGTTGGAAAAGCAGTTGGCATTTTCTTAAGAGATTAAATGGTCCTTCTTGTTCCTGCTCTGGACAGAACAGGAACTGATTAACAGTGTCTAACGATGATTAGTAGTGAGAACAATTAACCTATGGAAGAGCTTGCCATCACTGCATGGTTTTAAGAAGAGACTGGACCCCAACTTGACAGTAATCGTGTAGGGTCTCCTCAGTGGTGGGATTCAGCCAGTTCGCACCAGTTCGGCAGAACCGGTAGCTATTTTTTTGTTGCCCAGGCCCAGAATGAACTTCTGGAAGCAGCATCCACACACAGAACCGGTTGTTCACATATTTGAATCCCACCATTGGGTCTCCTGCTTGAACAAGGGGTTGGACTAGAAGACCTCCAAGGTTCCATTCAGCTCTGTTATTCTGTTATTCTGATTTTTTACGTTCCTGTGTAGATCATGTTTCTCAGCAATTTTAACACTGTGTACCAACTCCCAGAATTAAAGTGTAGCTGGGAAATTCTGGGAGTTGAGGTTTCCAATGACACCCACTCTTTGACTCACTTTAACTTAATTGCAATATTTGTTCTTGCATTACACAAATTACTACCTCCAACATATTTTTAATTTAATGTTGGTAAAGCATCCAGAGACATTAAGAGAATGGAAACTATGTAAATGATCTCAATAAGAATACCAGATTATCCAAGGTAAAATGCCTTTCTCCCCCTCTTGACTCCCAAGGGTGAACTACAGGAGGTCTTTCAAAGGAAAGTTCCTTGAGATTATTGATATGAATTCCTAAGAATGGATGCTATGAGAGACAACTTCCACCCTGGAAACCAGGAGATTGTGAGTTCTAGTCCTGCCTTAAGCAGGAAAGCCGACTGGGTGATTTTGGGCCAGGCCCTCTCTCTCAGCCCAACCCACCTCACATATGGTAGTGGTTGTGAGGAAAACAGGAGGAGAAAGAAGTAATATAGATTTATGAAAATAATAGAGATGAGATAAAAAGCTATTGTGAGTTGTTTTGGGGCGGGCACGAAGGGAGGCTCAGCCAATCTCAATGAATACATGGCTGTACTTTGACAATAAAGGTTCATTCATTAATCAGAATAAATGAATATGTCATATTATTAAAATAAATATCTCCTGCCGCTTGTTTAATCACTTGACTCGATTACTTGCATTCTTAGTTTATTTTGATTACAGCTTCATGACAGTTGAAAGTTAAGAAAGAATCTCACAGTAAGCTAGAATATCGAAGTGTAGTAATTAAATCCCATCATCCATCACCAATTCAAATCTTAAACTTTAATCTCAAACTTGAGCATCTTTCATCCCAAATTCTTACTGCTCTTTGGATTAAGCCCTTAATTCCAACTACGACCAAATGTTCTTGAAAGGCCCCTCCATCCTTCCACTGCCTCAGGATTCTGGCATTCTATTTTTTCAAGGTTGAAAATGATTAATCCATTTGCTTCTTCCCTCTTTCCTACTGGGTAGGAACATGCATTCTTGGTTATACATCCCTGGCCATTGACTGTTGAAAAGTATCCTGACACTGTGAAGGGAGAGAATAAAAGATTTAGAAAACATTTCTTAGTTTTCTTTTCACTTTTAATGGTGTAGCATTGAGGTACATTAACAAAAATAAGTTCTGTATCAGTCTGGTCATCTAGAGAAGGCCTGTTGAGCATTCCCCTTCCTTGTGAGGTAAATAAATAATAGGTTTGGTGACAGGCCTTTGTTTGGTAGCCCATAATCTTGGGCAGTCTCTCTCCTGATGCATCTTGTACCCCTATTCTGTCAACTGAGAGACTAGAGAGCCATTTGTCTGAAATGGTATAGGGTTTCCTGCCTGAGCAGGGGGTTGGACTAGATGACCTCCAACATCCCTTCCAACATCATCATCATCATCATCACCACCACCATTATTATTATTATTATTATTATTATTATTATTATTATTATTATTATTATTATTATTATTATTATTATTATTATTATTATCCCCAAATTACTTTTCTTGTCTTATGCACTTTGCCAAAGAATGAAATATTGTCCCAAGGAATGATTTCCTATTGGTTTTACTTTGTTTATTTTTCTCTTTCATTTCCTGTATGTTTAATTTTATTTGTTTCTAGAATGTTCCCCCCCAAACTGAGAAAGAAAGAGTTGCTCACATGCACGT
Organism: Daboia siamensis; assembly: GCA_024449315.1. Lineage (NCBI taxonomy): Eukaryota > Metazoa > Chordata > Lepidosauria > Squamata > Viperidae > Daboia > Daboia siamensis. The sequence continues at coordinate 1,157,052 of JAKJMR010000167.1, read as the reverse complement.
ATACTGAATGTCGCATTGAAACATTGGTCCTCATCCGCGAGACAGAGAACGGGTCCACTTTGTTCAGAAACACCATTTTGTTCGTAAGATCCTGGGCAGACAAACCCGTTGGGTTTAAGGGTATCACGCCCTGGCACTGCAGAAAGGAAGCTTCCGAATTAGCAAATAGTTTAACAGCCACAATCCTTTCTGAAGTATTTATAGCCCAACTAAGTTCCCTCTAAGCATTTTGTCTATGGTTCTTATAATTCTCAGTCAGGAAAAGATTTGTTTTCCCCAAATAGCTAATCACCTTGTGTTCCTACTGGAGTAGAGGAGAGTGGAGTAGAGCACAGTTTCTTAATGAACTTCAAGGACATATTGGAGTCTTTAGAAATAATGCAAAATAAAATTTTAATCTCCTCCACTTCGATTTCTGTCAGAAGGAACCAGATCATTCCACTGATGCTGGAGGGGGTTTCCAAAAATGTTGTCCTTCTTTTTGCTACAACCTCTTTTTAAGGATTTTCATGCTACTTGGTCCCTCCACCACCAAACATAAAAAGTGCTGAAAGCAACGAGAATCTACTGTTTGATACAGAGAGTATGCTGGCTGTTAGAATGGACAATTTAATCTCAGGTTACTTACATGGAAGAGGTGCAGTATTACAGCCATCGTTCTCACAACATGCTATTCCCGTCTGCTTGTATTTTCTGGCTACTGACGTGGCACCATGATAAGCATTAGAACATTGTTCAGCTCTTGCACATGACTTGGCAGTAAAGGAGAGTGGAGGAGAGGCTGCAAAATTGAATCAGAAAACAAGAAAATCCCATTATAATGGATAACAGAGAAATAAAAACATCAAGGCTTCCAATTTAAAGGTTTAAACTCAGATGCATCTGATGATCAGTTGTAACCGGTTGAGAACATTTAAGTTGAAGATAGGAAGGCATAAACGTTGGGTTGGTCCCTCCAGTTATGCTGAGATAAAATGGAAATAATGGAAATATTAATAATGTTTTGAGGTGAATGAGGTGCAGTACAATAAAAATAACAGATATCTTTCTGTTCCTGGATTGGTGGCCACTAGACCTAGGAAACAGCCCAGGTATGATGAAAGATCTGTTGAGATTCCCACCAAGGCTTACAAGTTACTCCTTGATGCTCTGGGGACCAAAGGATGAAAATGGCAGCCACCATTAATACAGAAAGTGCATTTCACTCACTCATAGTGCTGCGAAAGGAATATGTAAGGCAATATTTTTCGTCCGCTCCACATTCCATCAACTGCATGTCCTCATTTCTGCATTCATCTCCGCAGGCAAAACAAGTCTGGCATTTCAAAGATGACACTGCACATAGAAGAAGAAAAAGAAGGAAGGAAGGAAGGAAGGAACAAAGGAACAAAGGAAGGAAGGAAGGAAGGAAGGAAAAGAAAGAAAGAAAGAAAGAAAGAAAGAAGAAAGAAAGAAAGAAAGAAGAAAGAAGAAAGGATGGAGGGAGGGAGGGAGGAAGGAGGAAGGAGGAAGGAAGAAAAAGAAAGAAAGAATAAGAAAAAGGGAGGGAGGGAGGAAGGCATTTTTTAATTCGTGATGCTGTACTTCTAGCAATGTTCGAGATGCGTAATGAGATAATTACAGGTAGTCTTCAACTTACAACTATTCCTTTAGTGACAATTCAAAGTGTAGAGATTGCTTGAAAGAACCCACAACTGAAGTTCTTCCCCTATTTTAAAGAAATCCTTAACCACCATTTAGTCAAAGTTCTTCCAGACTTCTCTTCCCTCCCAAATTTACCCTTGTCTTTCTCACCTGTTGAGATGACTGAAGAGAGGAGGCACAGGAGAAAGATTCTAGCAGCCATCCTGATGACAGTGTGAACTGACTGTGTCTAGCGAAGGCAGCGTGAGACATTTATAGTTCCTGGAGTATGCCTACCTTGGAGGATGAGTTTGAAGGATTCTGCTGAGGAGGTGGAAGGGGAGTTGAGGATGACAATCAGATCCCACACAGTTTGGAGCAACATCGACTTTCACAAGAAGTTGGAGAAAGGGAAAATGTGCACACAATCCATCAAGATGAGTAAGACAGTTTTGTCATATTGATGGTGAAGGGAAACTTGATTTGTGCTCTTATGTGGGACCCATGTTTAGCAGAAGCTTTATGTGTCAGTAATGCCCATCTATTAATTGGGTAAGAAATGAGGTTCAAAGTCACCATTGGGTTGAAATTATTGTGGTAACTTTTCAGGAGGAACCATGCTTGTGATCAGGCAGAGTAGAGGCCCCTGGCTCAATAGTACTAACTGTGAGAGAGATTTTGGAGTGCTAGTGGACAGTCACTTGAATATGAGCCAGCTGTGTGCTGCAGCTGCCAAAAAAGCCAACACGATTCTAGGCTGCATTAACAGAGGGGTAGAATCAAGATCATGTGAAGTGTTAGTACCACTGTTTTATGCCTTAGTAGGACCACCCTTGGAATACTGAATCCAGTTTTTGTTGCCACGATTTAAAAAAGGTGTTGAGACCAGTGGTGGGATTGAAATATGTGAACAACCTGTTCTCTGTGTGGATGCTGCTTCCAAAAGTCCATTCTGGGCCTGGGCAACAAAAAGTAGTTACCGGTTCTGCCGAACTGGTACGAACTAGCTGAATCCCACCACTGCTTGAGAGTCTAAAAAGAGTGCAGAATAGAGCACCACATGCGTCGCTGGAGCAGCTAACGGCTCTCCAGCAACCGAGACAAGCCATCTCCAGTCCTGCAATTGGTTAGCCCCAGGCGGCAAGAGTGGGTTCAAACCTATTGGCTGCTGCCTAGGGGCTAGACTATATATTGTGGCTGGTTGCAGCCCAAGTTCCATTACAGTTCCAGCAAGAACAACATAATGAGTTTTCCTGTACTCAGCCTCATGTCATCATTCCTGCTCACCAGAGCACATGACTTAACACTGGTGATGAAGGTGGGATCCTGCTTCGCCAATTAAGGACTGAAGTCAACGAGGGGTCAGCAGTACACGCCAGAGGGAAAAGGCATTTCCCCCCCCTCTCTACGCCAGCTAGTAAGCCATGCTAGCAGCCGCATGCTCAGAGGACGCATTCCCTGAGCCTAGAAGCAGGATCCAAAGAATGCAGGAATCTAAGGAAGATGCCGAAGGTCGGCAAATTAAGAGAGTTTGACGTGAAGCATCTGGAAGAATGGCAAGTATAGAACTATCTAAGAGCAAATCAAATTGCGGAGGAAGGCCTGAAGGCCACCATGTCACTTTGCGTGTGCGGCCCTGCAACTTTCAACCTAGCAGAGAAACTTTTCATGCCAATGCCCATTGAAGCAGTCTCATATGCAGACCTTAAGAAGAAACTAACCGGGCACTTCCAGCCCAAGATGTCGGAGATGGCGTGGCGATTCAAATTTGACCAAAGAGTGCAGCTACCCGGGGAGACAGCTTCAGAGTTTATTGCAGGCCTAAGGCAGGCTGCACGCCTTTGCAAGTTCTCAAACTTAGAAGAACGACTAAGAGACCAGCTCGTCTGTGGCCTTTGGGATAGAACCATTCAGCAGAGACTGTTTGCTAGACCGAATTTAATGTTTTCCGAGGCACAGGACAAGGTGATGGCTGACAAAGCCACCAGGGGCGCAATGCAGACAGTTCAGCCCACCAAACCTTCAAAAGTCGAAGAATCGGTCCATCTTGAGGTCGCCAAATATGCCGGAGAATCGTCAGAAGAAGAAGAACCCAAAATCAACAAACTCCAAAGGCAACCCAATGCGCAACACTGCAACAGCCACCAGAGAGAGAATGATTACAAGGCAGTTCTCTTACCGAGATGTAAAGGATGCGGAGGCAACCATATTCGCGCCAACTGCAGATTTCGTTCAACCACGTGTAGAGCTTGTGGAAGAACCAGCCACATCGTGGTGGTCTGCAGAGCCCGCCAGAGAGACAGGCCATCCAAATACCAGTCGGAGGAACCGACTAGGAGAGGTACTGGGGCCCAGGGTCCAGTTAGTGTGGGATTCTTCAGAAGCCGGAGAAGCATTTGCCGCACCGTGGCTCGATGTCCCCTCAAGCCTAAACTTAAGCTCTTGGTAGAGCTACAAGGAGTTCGATGTAAGATGGAGTTGGACTCTGGCTCTGCAGTCTCAATCATTTCACAAGACACATTTGACTTCGTGTGTAGGCGCAGTAACAAGTGGGATAAACTAAGACACTCAGATATCATTTTAACGGATTTTCAGAACGCTCACATTAAAGTTAAGGGCGAAGCCACATTATCGGTAAAATTTAAAGGGTTTTGGGGGCACCTGGATGTAATAGTAGTAGGGGGCCAAAGAATGAGTCTTATTGGACTTGATTGGTTTGATGCCTTAGGTATTCAGATTACTGGCATAAACCGGAACAAACTGCAGACCTCATGGCAGTCGGCGAAGAATACGCAGATGTTTTAGATTCAACCCTAGGGACATACACTGGCCTACTAATTTCTTTTAAGTTAGATCCTAACATTGTTCCAATTAGGGTTAAACCTCGCAGGGTCACCTTTGCCTTAAAGCACAAAATTGATTCCGAAATTGATAAGCTTGTAGAACAGGGCATGTTACAACCTGTTGATGGGGGGGCGGGGAAAGTGGGAAACTCTTATTGTCACCCCACTGAAGTCCAACAGGGAAGTTCACATTTGTGCTGATTATAAATGCACATTAAATAAGGCCCTCAAACAACATGCTTACCCAGTTCCTGTAGTCAACAATATTTTAGCCTCCTTGCAAGGGGGAACCATTTTTGCTAAACTTGATTTAGCACAGGCCTATCAGCAATTGCCGGTTGATGAGGCCACAGTTGTGGCTCAAATGATCGTGACTCACAGAGGGGCATTCAAAGTCAAACGCTTACAGTTTGGAGTCAGTGTTGCACCGGGTATTTTCCAAGGGATTATGGAACGTACACTTAAGGGTATCCAGGATGTCTGCCCTTATTTTGATGATGTTCTTATTGCTGGGGAATCCCCAGAAGTGTTGGCCAGGAGGCTCAGGCCTGTTTTGCAGAGGCTTCATGAAGCAGGCCTCAAATTAAAGAGGAACAAGTGTAGTATTGGGGTTATACATCAGAGGTCCCCAATCTTTTGGGTGCAAGGGACCGGTTCCATGGAGAGAGGTTTTTCCACAGACCTGAGGCTGTGTGGTTTGTGTGCTGCCTACATCTCATGGATGGGGCTTTGCTTGTTTGTGCAGCCTGGTTGCTGGCATGCCACGGCCCGGTACTGGCAACAGACCAGAGGTTAGGGACTCATGAATTACTGTTATTCACCAGGAAGGTGTGATAAAAGAGTGTCTTCAAGGTCCTTCTCACTAACATCTCTCTCTATTGACTGAACCACTGCTGACACTTCTAACTATCAAAGTTGAACGTGTCTATTCTGTCCAGTGAGACCAGTTTGCCATGCTCACAGATAGGAGAGGCATGACACGCTCCAAAAGCACCCATTCCTAGAAATCGTTCATTGTAAATCACCCTGAATTCAATATGGTCAAGTTCCATGACTGTTGCATTGGATTGCAGCTCGACATTTGCAAGAATTCTTATAAATAAGCTCTGCAACATTTTGGACCGTTCAATAAGAAAGTCCCATATTATGACCTGTGGGTGGGTGGGAAAGGAGGATGGAGAGATGTGAGAAATAGTGTTGAATGAGGAAATAATTGAACCTGGTCCCTGTAGGCTTGGAGCCAGCTCCCTTGGCCTCCAGCCTTATGGTAAACTGCTTTGCAAAAAGCAGAAAGACACTTTTGGAGAAGAGAGGCATCTGCTTCTCTCCTGAATTATGGGAATCTGTAACATGGGTGACATGAGGCAAGAGATCAGCATGCAAATAGTGTAAATGACATTGCATCATGATTTATGTAAGGCCACCTATTCTGTCCAATAACAACCTGACTAATATAATGAGCAGAGCATATAATTTTGGAGAGCATCACGATGGTTGGTGTGAGGAAGGGCTGTTTTCCCAATGAGGTTCCATGCAATGCAACAGCTTCCTAAATCCATATTATCATTTCAGAAGCCTTTAAAATCAGAGTTATTGCGCTTAACTTTCTCTTGATTTTATCAAGCCATCTTTATTTTCTATTTTTACTGTTTGTACTTTTCATTTGGGTGATGGTCTAATACTGTTTTTGTTTTAACATGGATGTGTTTCCATCTGGTTTTATATCCTATATAAGGGTCTGCTAAGGGTCTCTGGGACTATTTTTGTCATTTTTCAACTAAACCAAAGAAGGACCAAACAGCGAAAGTTTAAGCATCACATACTGTAGTGGTCCTGAGGAAAACAGGATGAGAAAGAAGTATTATATATTTATAAAAATAATAGAGATGAGATAAAAAGGTATTAAAATAAATATCTCCTGCCGCTTGTTTTATTGCTTGAATAAACTACACAAGACTAGATGATTTGCATTCTTAGTTTATTTTGATTACAGCTTTGTTACAGTTGAAAGTTAAGAAAAAACTTCACAGTGAGCTAGAATATTGAAGTGTAGTAATTAAATCCCATCAGCCATCACCAACTCAAATCTTAAACTTTAATCTCAAACTTGAGTGTCTTTCATCCCAAATTCTTACTGCTTTTTGGATTAAGCCCTTAATTCCAACTCCGACCAAATGTTTTTGAAAAGCCCCTCCATCCTTCCAGTCCCTCAGGATTCTGGCATTCTACTGTTTCAACATCTAAAATGATTAATCCATTTGCTTCTTCCGTCTTTCCTGTTGGGTAGGAACATATGTTCTTGTTTGTACATCCCTGGATATTTATGGTTGTAAAGTATGTTGACACTGTGAAAGGCAAGAATAAAAGATTTAGGAAACATTTCTTAGTTTTCTCTTCACTTTTAATGGTATAGCATTGAGATATATTACTGTATCTGTCAGGTCATCTAGACAAGGTCTGTTGAACATTCGACTTCCTTGTGAGGTAAATAGATAGTAGATGACGTGACAGGTCTTTGTTTGGTAGCCCATAATCTTGGGCAGTCTCTCCCCTGATGCATGTCCTACCCCCATTCTGTCAACTGAGAGACTGGACAGCCATTTGTCTGAAATGGTATAGGGTTTCCTGGCTGAGCAGGGGGTTGGACTAGATGACCTCCAACATCTCTTCCACCACCACCACCACCACCATCATCATCATCATCATCATCATCATTTTTATTATCGCCAAATTACTAAAATCTGTTTTAATCCAGATTTAATCAGCTTTCTTGTTTTATGCAGTTAAAAAAAAAAAGAACTGAACATTGCCAAAGAATCAAATATTTGTCCCAAGGAATGTTTTCCTATTGTTTTTTCTTTGTTTATGTTTCTCTGTCATTTCCTGTATGCTTGATTTTATTTGTTTCTAGAATGTTCCTCCCTAAACTGAGAAAGAAAGAGTTGCTCACGTGCACGCATACTGAATGTCGCATTGAAACATTGGTTCTCATCCCCGAGACAGAGAACGGATCCACTTTGTTCAGAAACACCATTTTGTTCGTAAGAGCCTGGGCAGACAAACCCGTTGGGTTTAAGGGTATCACGGCCTGGTACTGTAGAAAGAAAGCTTCCGAATTAGCAAATAGTTTAACAGCCACAATTCTTTCTGAAGTATTTATAGCCCAATTAAGTTCCCTCTAAGCATTTTGTCTATGGTTCTTATAATTCTCAGTCAGGAAAAGATTTGTTTTCCCCAAACAGCTAATCACCTTGTGTCCCTACTGGTGTAGGGTGTGAAATCTGGAATGCACCAATTCTTAATGAACTTCAAGGACATAGTGGAGTCTTTAGAAATAATGCAAAATAAAATTTTAGTCTCCTCCACTCCGATTTCTATCAGAAGGAACTAGATCATTCCACTGATGCTGGAGGGGGTTTCCAAAAATGTTGTCCTTCTTTTCGCTACAACCTCTTTCTAAGGATTTACATGCTATTTGATCCCTCCACCACCAAAGATAGAAGGTGCTGAAAGCAACGAGAATCTACTCTTTCAAACGGAGTCTGCTGGCTGTTAGAATGGACAATTTAATCTCAGGTTACTTACATGGAAGAGGTGCAGTATTACAGCCATCGTTCTCACAACATGCTACTCTCATCTGCTGGTATTTTCTGGCTACTGATGTGGCACCATGATAAGCATTAGAACATTGCTCAGCTCTTGCACATGACTTGGCAGTAAAGGAGAGTGGAGGACGGGCTGCAAAATTTAATCAGAAAAAAACGAAACCCCATTGTGGCCGATAACAGAGAAATAAAACATCAAGGCTTCCAATCTGAAGGTTTAAACTCAGATGCATCTGAGGATCAATTCTAACCATTTGAGAAGATTTAAGTTGCGGATAGGAAGGCATAAATGTTGGGTTGATTCCTCTAGGTATGCTGAGATAAAATGGAAATAATGGAGATATTAATAATGAGGTGCAGTATGGTAAAAAATAACAGCTATTGTTCTGTTCCTGGATTGGTGGCCACTAGACCTAGGAAACAGCCCAGTTATGATGAAAGATCTCTTGTGATTCCCACCAAGGCCTATCAGTTACTCCTTGATGCTCTGGGGACCAAAGGATGAAAATGGCAGCCATCATTCATAGTGAAAGTGCATTTGACTCACTCATAGTGCTGCGAAACGAAAATGTAAGGCAATATTTTTCGTCCGCTCCACATTCCATCAACTGCATGTCCTCATTTCTGCATTCATCTCCGCAGGCAAAACAGGTCTGGCATTTCAAAGATGACACTGCGCAAAATAGAAGAAGAAAAAGAAAAGGAAGGAAGAAAGGAAGGAAGGAAGGAAGGAAGGAAGGAAGGAAGGAAGGAAGGAAG
>JAKJMR010000167.1:1125653-1144761 GCA_024449315.1 Daboia siamensis | reverse complement strand
AGGAAGGAAGGAAGGAAGGAAGGAAGGAAGGAAGGAAGGAAGGAAGGGAAAGGAAAGGAAAAGAAAGGAAAGGAAAGGAAAGGAAAGGAAATTGTCAATCCATTATGCTTTTGGAGAGGGGAACAGCAGTTGCAAAGATAATATTTGCACTGAATTTAGATAAGGTATGTGGCAAACAAATCATGGCCAAAAAATAGGTCAATAATTCTTCCAATTCTCCCTCCGAGTCCCCTCTTCTAATCCCATGGAAACCTGTATTTTAAAGAAGTTGGCTAAATGTGTCCTTATTAAAATTGAACACTTGTAGTTTCGGAAGAAAATAATACTGTGTTGAAGACAGATTCAGTGAGCAAGCCCTGGATTGAAATTTTCCCTCTATTTTGGAGGAATCCTTAACAACAAATTACTCCGATTTCCCCCCCCCCCAAAGTTCTCTTCCCTCCCATATTGACCACTGGTGTTACTTACCTGTTGATATGATTGAGGAGAGAAGAGTAGACATTATGATGCTAGTGTGAATTAACAGTGCTTTCTGAAGCCAGTTTGGGACATTTGCAGTTATACCTTGTATATATAGCATACTTTGGAGGATGCGTTTGAAGAGTTCTGCTGAGGAGGTGAAAAGGGAGCTGGTGATGACAATCAAATCCCACACAGAGTAGAAGAACACCAACTTACACAAGAAGTTGGGGAAAGGTAAATCTGTAAAGAATCCCTCAAGATGAGTAAGACAGTTTGTCAGATTGAGGGTGAAGGAAAACTTGATTTAAGCTCTTCCAGTTCATGGTGTTTGCCCCACCTTTAGCAGAGGTTTGCAAGTCAGCAAGGCCACTCAATTAAGGGGGCAGGAAAGGAGGTTCAAAAAGGAGGTACACCCTAGAAACCAGGAGATTGTGAGTTCTAGTCCTGCCTTGAAGCAGGAAAGCCGACTGGGTGACTTTGGGCCAGGCCCTCTCTCTCAGCCCAAGCCACCTCACGTACGGTAGTGGTTGTGAGGAAAACAGGAGGAGAAAGAAATATTATATATTTATAAAAATAACAGAGATGAGATAAAAAGCTATTAAAATAAATATCTCCTGCCGCTTGTTTAATCTCTTGAATGAACTACACAAGATTCGATTATTCACATTCTTAGTTTATTTTGATTACAGCTTCATGACAGTTGAAAATTAAGAAAGAACCCCACAGTGAGCAAACCCCAACACAAATCTTAAACTTTAATCTTGAGTGTCTTTCACCCCAAATTCTTACTGCTCTTTGGATTAAGCCCTTAATTCCAACTCCAACCAACTGTTTTTGAAAAGCCTCTCCATTCTTCCAGTCTCTGAGGATCCTGGCATTCTAAAGTTTCAACATCGCAAAGGATTAATCCATTTGCTTCTTTCGTCTTTCCTGTTGGATAGGAACATGTATTCTTGGTTGTACATCCCTGGGCATTTATTGTTGAAGTGTATGCTGACACTGTGAAAGGCAAGAATAAATGATTTAGGAAACATTTCTCAGTTTTCTCTTCACTTTTAATGGTGTAGCATTAATGGTGTATCTGTCTGGTCATCTAGACAAGGCCTGTTCAGCAATCCCCTTCCTTGTGAGGTAAATTAACAGATGAGTTGACAGGTCTTTGTTTGGAAGCCCATAATCTTGGGCCGTCTCTCCCCTGATGAATTTCCTACCCCCATGCTGTCAGCTGAGAGACTGGACAGCCATTTGTCTGAAATGGTATACGGTTTCCTGCTTGAGCAGGTGGTTGGACTTGATGACCTCTAAGGTCGCTTCTAACTTTATTAGTATTATTATTATATCTGTCCCCAAATTACTAAAATCCGTTTAATCCAGATTAAATCTGATTTCTTCTCTTATACACTTAAAAAAAATGAACTGAACGTTGACAAAGAATGAAATATTCTCTCAAGGAATGATGTCCTATTGGTTTTTCTGCGTTTATGTTTCTCTTTCATTTTCCATATGTTTAATTTTATTTGTTTCTAGAATGTTCCTCCCCAAATTGAGAAAGAAAGAGTTGCTCACGTGCATGTATACTGAATTTCGAACTGATACATTGGTTCTCATCCCCGAGACAGAGAACGGGTCCACTTTGTTCAGAAACACCATTTTGTTCGTAAGAGCCTGAGCAGACAAACCCGTTGGGTTTAAGGGTGTCACGCCCTGGTACTGCAGAAAGGAAGCTTCCGAATTAGCAAATAGTTTAACAGCCACAATATTTATATTTATTAAGTTCCCTCTAAGCATTTTGACTATGGTGCTTATAATTCTCAATCAGGAAAAGATTTGTTTTCCCCAAATAGCTAATCACCTTGTGTTCCTACTGGAGTAGAGTGTGAAATCTGGAATGCACAAGTTCTTAATGAACTTCAAGGACATAGTGGAGTCTTTAGAAAAAACGCAAAATAAAATGTTAATCTCCTCCTCTCCAATTTCTATCAGAAGGAACCAGATCATTCCACTGATGCTGGAGGGGGTTTCCAAAAATGTTGTCCTTCTTTTTGCTACAACCTCTTTCTAAGGATTTTCATGCTACTTGGTCCCTCTACCACCAAACATACAAGGTGCTGAAAATAACAAGAATCTACTCTTTCAAACAGAGAGTCTGCTGGCTGTTAGAATGGACATTTTAATCTCAGGTTACTTACCGGGAAGAGGTGCAGTATTACAGCCATCGTTCTCACAACATGCTACTCTCTTCTGCTCGAATTTTCCGGCTACTGACGTGATGCCATAATAAACGTTAGAACATTGCTCAGCTGTTGCACATGACTTGGCAGTAAAGGAGAGTGGAGGAGAGGCTGCAAAATTTAATCAGAAAGAACACTTCATTGTGGCCAATAACAGAGAAATAAAAACTTGAAGGCTTCCAATTTAAAGGTTTAAACTCAGATGCATCTGATGACCAATTCTAACCGGTGGAGAAGATTTAAGTTGAGGATAGGAAGGCATAAATGTTGGGTTGCTCCCTCCAGGTATGCTGAAATGGAATGGAAATAATGGAGATATTAATAATGTTTTGAGGTGAATGAAGTGTAGTATGATAAAAATAAGAGTTATTATTCTGTTCCTGGATTGGTGGCTACCAGACCTAGGAAACAGCCCAGCTATGATGAAAGGTCTGTTGAGATTCCCACCAAGGCCTATAAGTTACTCCTTGATGCTCTGGGGACCAAAGGATGAAAGTGGCAGCCACCATTAATACAGAAAGTGTATTTCACTCACTCATAGTGCTGCGATAGGAAAGTGTAAGGCAATATTTTTCATCTGCTCCACATTCCATCAACTGCATGTCCTCATTTCTGCATTCATCTCCGCAGGCAAAACAAGTCTGGCACTTAACAGATGCCGCTGCAGATAGAAGAAGAAAAAGAAGGAAGAAAGAAAGAAAAGAAGGAAGGAGGGAAGGAAGGAAAAGAAAGTAAAGAAGAAAGAAAGATAAAGAAAGAAAAGAAAAATGAAGAAAGAAGAAAGAAAAAGAAAAAAGAAAAAGGAACAAAGGGTGGAAGAAGGGAAGAAAAGCATAGAAAAAGAAAGAAAAAGGAAGAAAAAGGAAGAAAAAAGAAAAAGGAATGAAGGGAGAGAAGGAGGAAGGAAGGGAAAGAAAGAAAGAAAGAAAGAAAGAAAGAAAGAAAGAAAGAAAGAAATAGGGAGAAAGGAAATTTTTAATTCGTGATGCTGTACTTGTAGCAATGTTAGAGATGTGTAATGAGATAATTACAGGTAGTCCTCAATTTACAACCATTCCTTTAGTGACCCTTCAAAGTGTAGAGATTGCTTGGAAGAACCCACAATTGAAGTTCTTCCCCTATTTTGGAGAAATCCTTAACCGCCATTTAGTCAAAGTTCTTCCAGACTTCCTTCCCTCCCAAATTTACCCTTGTGTTACTCACCTGTTGAGATGACTGAAGAGAGGAGGCACAGGAGAAAGATTCTAGCAGCCATCCTGATGACAGTGTGAACTGACTGTGTCTAACAAGGCAGTGTGAGACATTTATACTTCCTGGAGTATGCCTACCTTGGAGGATGAGTTTGAAGGATTCTGCTGAGGAGGTGGAAGGGGAGTTGAGGATGACAATCAGTTCCCACACAGTTTGGAGCAACATCGACTTTCACAAGAAGTTGGAGAAAGGGAAAATGTGCACACAATCCATCAAGATGAGTTAGGCTGTTTTGTCATATTGATGGTGAAGGTAAACTTGATTTGTGCTCTTATGTGGGACCCATGTTTAGCAGAAGCTTCGCATTTCAGTAATGCCCATCTATTAATGGGGTAAAAAATACCTTAACAGAGGGATAGAATCAAGATCACATAAAGTGTTAGTACCACTTTATAATATTTTGGTAGGACCACACTTGGAATATTGAATTCAGTTTTGGTTGCCACAATATAAAAAAGAGTTTGAGACCAGTGGTGGGATTCAAATATGTGAACAACTGGTTCTTTGTGTGGATGTTGCTTCCAGAAGTGCATTCTCAGCCTGGGCAACAAAAAAGTAGTAACCAGTTCTGCCAAACTGGTGTAAACTGGCTGAATCCCACCATTGCTTGAGAGTCTAAAAAGAGTGCAGAGTAGAGCAACAAAGATGATTAGGGGACTGGAGGCTAAAATGTATAAAGAACAGTTGCTGGAATTGGGTATATCTACTCTAATGAAAAGAAGGAATGGGGTGACATGATAGCAGTCTTCCAACATTTGAGGGATTGCCATAAGAAAGAGGGAGTCAGCCTATTCTCCAAAGCACCTGAAGAAGAAGCGAAGGATGGCAAGTAATCTAGGAGAGAAGCAACCTAGATCTAAGGAAATATTTCCTGATAAAAGTGAACAATTAATTAGTGGAACAAGTTTCCTCCAGAAGTTGTGGGTGCTCCAACACTGGAGGCCTTTAAGAAAAGATTGGATAAGCATTTGTCTGACATGAGTGTCTTCAAGGTCCTTCTCGCTAGCATCTCTCTCTATGGACTGAACCACTTCTGATACTCCTACTGTAACTATCAAGGTTGAACATCTCAATTCTGTCCAGTGAGGCCAATTTGCCACACTCACAGATAGGAGAGACATGACACACTCCAAAAGCACCCATTCCTAGAAACCGTTTATTTTAAATCACCCTGGTCAAGTTCCATGACTGTTGCACTGGATTGCAGCACAACATTTGCAAGAATTCTTATAAATAAGCTCTGCCACAGTTTGGACCATTCAATAAGAAAGTTGAGAATTATGACCTGTGGGTGGGAAAGGAGGATGGAGAGATGTGAGAAATAGTGTTGAATGAGGAAATAATTGAACCTGGTCCCTGTAGGCTTGGAGCCAGCTCCCTTGGCCTCCAGCCTTATGGTAAACTGCTTTGCAAAAACCAGAAAGACACTTTTGGAGAAGAGAGGCATCAGATTCTCTCGTGAATCTGTAACATGGGCGACATGAGGCAAGACATCAACACGCAAATTATGTAAATAACATTGCATCATGATTTATTCAAGGCCACCTGTTCTGTCCAGTAACAACCTGAGTAATATAATGAGCAGAGCATATAATTTTGGAGAGCATCACGGTGGTTGAAGCGAGGAAGGGCTGTTTTCCCAATGAGGTTCCATGCAATGCAACAGCCTCCTAAATCCATATTATCATTTCAGAAGCCTTTAAAATCAGAGTTATTCCACTTAACTTTATCTTGATTTTATCAAGCCATCTTTATTTTCTATTTTTACTGCTTGTGCCTTTCGTTTGGGTGATGGTCTAATATTGTATTTGTTTTAACATGGATGTGTTTCCATCTGGTTTTATACCCTTTATGAATGTCTGCTAAAGGTCTCTGGGACTATTTGTACGAAGTACCTAGAGCCATTAAGACAGTGGAGCATGTATAAATCATTACAATGAGTATAGGAGGTTACACAAGTGACACCGGAAGGTGTTTCAGAGGAAAAATCCATGAGATTTTTAGAATGAACATCTAGGAACAAATGCTATGAGATGTGAGAAGACTTTCTTTATGCCGCTTCTTTAACAACTCCTTGAAAAAATGTTGTTAGTTGCGAAGTTAGCTTAAAGTGTCATCAACAGAGATTGTTGGGTCTACAGGTTAGTGTTTGGTCTGGGCTGGTAAAGTGCTTCAGTCTTGTTCAAGCTGATAGTCCAAAGAGCATAGCAGTATATAAGAATTTGTTCATCATGAACTGTAGATCATTGTGCTTGAGTGCCAGGTTTGCAGAGTCATCAGTAAAGAGGGTTTTTTGAAGGGCTGTTTGGAGGCTTTTCATCTGTTCCTTTGAACAGAGAAGATCAAAGAGAGAGCTGTACAATTGGTACCTGATGTATACTCGCTCCCTCAGACCCTGGACAATATGTAATCACATGCAGGTGAAGAACAGATTGAACAGGTCTGGGGCTAGCACACCATCCTGTTTCATCCAGCTGCAAATGATAAATGCAGCTGCCATATCTTACAAGACGTCGGGATCAACTGTGGACATCCTACTGAGTAGGTTGGAAGTGTTCAGCCAACGGGTATCTTTTTTTTTTTTAATCCCATTTATATCCTGCCCTTCTCCGAAGACTCAGGGCGGCTTACAATCTAGGAAGCACAAATCAATGTGCTTAGCAATAGCCTTCATTCTATGTATATGCCTGCTTATTAGGGCTTTCACACACACACCCAAGCGGCATTATTACAAAGTCAGCTTATTGCCCCCAACAATCTGGGTCCTCATTTTACCTACCTCGGAAGGATGGAAGGCTGAGTCAACCTTGAGCCTGGTGGGACTCGAACCTGCACTAATTGCAGGCAGCTGGTGTCACTTAAGGAGGCATTAGCCCACTGCTCCACCAAGGCTCTCAGTCCTTCCAGGTCTTTGATCAGGCTCAATCCATCCGAAAACAGCAAGGGGGGGGGAATCCTGATTTAGGAGGCCCATAAACTGCTTTGATGTACTGAAAAACTCTCTGATGGCTTGCAGGTCTGCATAATTTCCCACCTGCTCAGACTTTCTCTGCCATCCCTTGTTCTGCATTTCTTGCAGTTCCACCTGTAATTTGGATGTCAGCTGTTTGAACTTGTCTTTCTTTGAGATAGAGGATGGATCAGTCTGCCATTTGGCATAGGCCTTGTTCTTGGCCTGGAAGGATGCTGTAATGGTCTCATGGTTTTCATCGAACTATTCTTGGTACACTTGTGTTGGTAGTCTGTGTGACTACAAACTATACTCACCTTTCAGAATGAGTTCCTAAAAGTGGCAAATTACTGGAGAGTTTTTCAGTAAGCACAACATCAGGGTTCCAATAGATGAGACCAGAAGAAATAAGAACTCTGAGGCAATTGCTTTCCTCAAAGAACAATTTTAATGGCTACATAATATCAGCACGAACAAAGGTGAAACCAAGACTGGAAGTCCCCCCCCAAAGGTAACAAAGTAAAAGTTGAACTCCCCACCCACGAAACATGTAATAAATCACATTCTCCAATTAACACCTTTGGCAGGCTCTCTACCGGTAATTCTATCCCGCCAAACACTTGAGCGATTTGACCTTGGTTCCCATAAGGGACGCGGTGGCTCAGTGGGTTAAGTGGGTTAAGTGGGTTAAGACGCTGAGCTTGTCGATCAGAAGGTCGGCAGTTTGGCGGGTCGAATCCCGAGTGCCGCGTAGCAGAGTGAGCGCCTGTTACTCGTCCCAGCTTCTGCCAACCTAGCAGTTCGAAAGCACGTAAAAAGGCAAGTAGAAAAATAGGGACCACTACAGTGGGAAGGTAACAGCATTCCGTGTGCCTTTGGCGTCTAGTCATGCCGGCCACATGACCACAGAGATGTCCTCGGACAAGTGCTGGCTCTTCGGCTTTGAAACGGAGATGAGCACCGGCCCCTAGAGTCGGAAACGACTAGCACGCATGTGCGGGGGAACCTTTACCTTTACCTTACCCATAAGAAAGTGATTGTTTTTCTCTGAACTAGAAGAATGTATCTTCTCTCCCCCCACCCAGCTGTGGCAAGCTGGAAAAATGAAGAAAGATGGCTGTAATCAAAAGTAGTTTTGTAGGTTTGACACACATCATGAAACTGTTGGACTTGGCCTGGATTTCTCAGTCTTCCAAGTTAAATGATGTTCTGACAGTCCTTGGTTGCTTATGGTGCAAAGGGGATCCACATAGCTTGTGGACTGCTTGGACCAGACTGTCAGCTGCCCAGCACTCAGCACTTCCCATGGCCTGGCAATATCTTTAAGGCTATACTGACATACTATGACATAGTCATGTAGGCACCAATGTTTGGACCTTGGACACATCCAAGTTGTTTTGCACTTGTTTGCAAGTCTGAATATTATGACAGCAATGCACAGTTTGTGTTCTGCACACTGGGTCAGCAGCAGCAATTTGTGATTGTTATTGTTTAGTTTCCTCACCTCATGCCTCCCAAGAACTCATTGTTTCTATCTGTCTCCAGTTGCACAATCCTGGCTGCCATCCTAACTTTTTGAGCCTATCCTGAATATAACCTCTGAACCTTTTTTTCACCTCCCCTCCCCCCGTCTCTGCCCAGGATGCTCTCACCTGTGTATCAATAATATTTGCACAATAGTTGACACAGTGCTGCAAACGAAGTCCTGCCCCCTTTCTAAATATTGGTTATTTACATAATAATAATAATAATAATAATAATAATAATAATAATAATAATAATAATAATAATAATAATAATAATAATAGTAATAATAATAATAATAATAATAATAAAAAAGTTGGAAGGGACCTTGGAGGTCATCTAGTCCAACCCCCTGCTCAGACAGGAAACCTTATACCATTTCAGACAAATGGCTATTCCTAGCCTTGTTTCTCTCTGTCTCCAGCCTAGTGCTGAAGCTGCCCAGAATGGCAAGTTTGTTGCTGGTGGGAATTGTCCAAATAATCTGATTTGGGGCTGGCTGGTGGTTGACAAAGAATATTCCTAATGGACCTATATCATTTCAGACAACTGGTTGTCCAATCTCTTCTTAAAAACGTCCAGTGTTGGAGCATTCACAACTTGCCTCCAGAATGCTTGGATATTCTGGAGAGTATCATTTGCCACTGTATTGAGCTGAATGCCTCAAATATAGCACAGGTAGTCCTTGACTTATGACCAGGATTGGGACTAGAATTTCTGTTACTAAACAAGGAAGTTAAATGAGCCATGCCCTATTTTATTATCTTTCCCACCATGGGTGTTAAGCAAATCGTTGAGATTGTTAAGTGAATCACACGATCGATAAGCAAATCCAACTTTCCCTATTGACTGCCTGTGGAAGCTGGATGTGAAAGTTCATGATTACATAAGCCCAGGATGATGCAACCATTGTAAATACATGTCAGTTGCCAAACACCTGAATTTTAATCGCATGATCATTGGGATACTGTGACAGGCCGGAAGACTCATGAATTAGTAAACTATAAACTTCAGGCAGAAGGAGTTTGTAGAACTCAGGGAGAAAGATTCCAAGTGAAAATGGATTAAACTGTAATTGCAACTTCTTAAGTATGGAAGACAAGAGCT
The DNA here is from genome assembly GCA_024449315.1 of Daboia siamensis. Taxonomy (NCBI): domain Eukaryota; kingdom Metazoa; phylum Chordata; class Lepidosauria; order Squamata; family Viperidae; genus Daboia; species Daboia siamensis. Next base: position 1,135,236 of record JAKJMR010000167.1, on the reverse strand, counting down.
ACTTTATACAGATTTCTTTTGTTTATGCATTTAAATTCTTAGGGGGGGGGGAAATACTGAACGCAGATACCTTTGTCATATCAATTTATTTTGATGATGATTCTGTGAATTTTGAAGATTGAAAACACACAACATTTTCTTGGTCTCAAAGCAATAATATTTCAAATTTTTTTGCCCCAAATTTCCAACTTTTCACCACTGACTCAGAGAAGAAACTCAAGCATCTTTGATCCCAATCTTCACTTATCTCACCATTAAATCTCCACCTTCCTCATTTTTTTTTACAAATCTTCCAATAATTGTGAAGGAGTTCGGCTCTACCCAAACTACCAGACATATTCAGGGTCAGGAAGAAACGGATTTCTGCATTTTAGGGTGGTGACATTGAACTGAAACAGCCCATCGCCTAATTGAGACTCTCCTTGAGGGTAGGAACAAAAACTGCTTGTTGAACATCCTTGGAAAGTGTGCTTTTCAGTGAAATTTCCATCTGGGGATAGAAAAAGAGCAGAAAAAGCACATTTGAGACTTCATAGCATGGATATTATAAAGCAATGCAGATGATTTCTTTGTTATTTATGCTGTTTCACCTTGATGTCCTTGTGGCTTTTGTGGAACCATAATGATCTTTGAAAAAATCTGATACAAATGCATTTAAATCTGTATGATAAAAGTTCCTATAGACCATCTTTCTTTATAAATAAAAGGAAGGGAGGAGGGAGGAAGGAAGGAAGGAAGGAGAGGGGAGAGAGGAAAAATAAAAGAAAAGAAAAAAAGGGGGATGGGATGGGATGGGAGGGAGAAAGGAAGGGAGGGAGGAGGAAGGAAGGAAGGGTTACAAAGTACGCAGTCAGGCTTACTCACACCATGCCAAATGCTTTCAAGAAAAACTGTCTAAAAGGTTAACTAGAAAAGTCAACCATTGTAATAACCTCTTTTTAATCAAATACATGCTGGTCAGCTGAGAGCATGAGAGACAGGCCAGTGTTTCCTGCATCCTTCTGCGCCTTTATTTTTGTTTTTTCTTCCTTTTCTTTTCTTTTTTTTTAAATTTTTTTTTATTTAAAGAGTTTTACAAAAACAAGATTTTACAATATATCCCCAAATCCCCACCCCCACCCCAAACCCGCCCACTTCCCCCCCCCCCAACTTCCCAGAGCTAAATACAGGATTATAGTTATAATAATCATATTCTAAATAAGAATTATCCATAATATACAATTAACCAAATTCATAATGTGCTTTAACTCCCCTTTAACATAAATACATACAAAGTACCAACACTAAGATCAATGACAATATCCCTTTAAAATCTACTCATAAGCTAAATGGAACTTTTTGGTCCCATATTTGTTCTGAATATAATCTATCCATCTCCTCCAAACTGAAATATATCTTTCCTGTGAATGATCTTTCAAGTCAGCAGAAATCTTAGACATTTCTGCAAGATTCGAAACTTTAAACACCAATTCTTCTATAGTAGGCAAACTATCCTTCTTCCAGTGTTGTCCCACCAGTAACCGTGCTGCTGTTATCATATTCAACATCAAATTGGTTTCTTTAACATCACAATCTACAACAATACCCAATAGGAACAATTGCGGAGAAAACTTTATCTTTCTCTTAAAAATCTTTTGAATGTTCCACCAAATTTTAATCCAAAAAGCTTTTATATTTCTACAAGTCCACCACATACAAACGTGGACGACGGAAATGATTTGGACAAGCATTTGGGTAAACACCTTGTGTTTGATTTCCATGAAAACTGGCCAAGTCTAAAATCCAAGTAGAAAAAAGAATTAAAGGGGCATGAGGGAGGGAGGGAGGGAAGGAAGGAAGGAAGGAAGGAAGGAAGGAAGGAAGGAAGGAAGGAGGGAGGGAGGGAGGGAAGGAAGGAAGGGAATATCTACTCACAAGCCACTATGGTACTAGTGGCGGTAACACACTGATCCTCTTTGCCAACGCACTGCACTTTCTGATTGGCTTCACAGGAATCCACATCTTGGGCATAGCAGCTTTCGCACCTGAACCAATTTTCTTGAAACTCTTCATACTTTTCCACTGGAGGAAGCAAATTTTCCAGTTAACAAAGTTTCGTGATACCACTGGCCCTTTTAACATCTACCACAGCCTCCTCCAACTTGACATTCTTTTCACATACTTGAGGTCAATTCCCAGATTTCCAGTCAGGCTGGGATCTAGGAACCCAAGGTTCTTGGGGACAATTGATTGATAGAACTCATAGTGTAGGTGGATGAAGATCATGCAAGACAGCTTTCTATGAATGATGCCCGCTCCCCATCCCCTGCCTACGTTGATTGATTTCAGCTCAAACTGGGAGACAAATCCCCAGTATAGAGCTGTTCCACTGGTACCAGAAATGTTCTTTACATACTGCATAGCCAGTGCTGTTTGGCACTTAAAGAAACTCATGGGCGCTCCATCACTGGAGATATTTAAGAAGAGACTGGACATTTACCTGTCTGTGACAGTATAGGTCCTCCTGCTTGAGCAGGGGGCTGGACTAGAAGACCTCCAGGGTCCCTTCCAATTCTATTCTATTCTATTCTATTCTATTCTATTCTATTCTATTCTATTCTATTCTATTCTATTCTGTTCTGTTCTGTTCTGTTCCTCCACTCTGTAACCTACAGCATGTGCAGGGAGGTCGGTTATTCCATCAGAGTATAATCCAGGTGGTTCTTGATTTACGACGGTAATTTAGCCCGGAATTACAATCACATATTGTGCCAGTCATTAAGCATGACTGATTACCAAGTGTCCAAAATGTGATCATGTGACCACAGAGATGTGTGTGTTTGTGTGTGTGTGTGTGTGTGTTTGTGTGCGTGCTTTTAATCTGGGTCATAAGTACTCCTGGGGAGAGCCATAGGAATTTTGAAAGGTTGCTGAGCAATCAGTCATAAGGTGAGGACAAGCTGTAAATTGCTTTTGAGTGGCTGCACTGCTTCCCAGTAGGATTTTTGACCAACTCTGAGCGCTGGTCATTATCTTTAAAGAGCTTCATGGTGCAACATCATGATTGTAGGACACTTTAAATAACAAAATCTTTCCATTCAGTTTGGACATCTAGAAAAGATGAGTTCAGGGTCTCCTGTCCTGGAGATAGGCACCGGGTGCCCCCACTTCATAGACCATTCAACGTTCAGAGGTATCTGGAGTCCAACCCACCATGCACTGAGGAGATAGGTTTAATTGGATCATATCTAACCCTGTTTGGCCATCACGGTTAGTTGAATGCTATTATTTGATGGTTCAGGAATTCTGGGAGTTGAAGTCCACGAGTCATAAAAGAGCCAAGGTTACCTACCCCTGGTGTAGATACTTACACAGAAGCGGTTCGGCATTACAGACATCAGTCTGGCAACAGTTAGCTCTTGTCAGTTCAAATCTACCACCTATTACTGTGGTGCTGAAGAAGCCATTGAGACACTGGTCACGTGTTGAGCATTCCTTGATAACTAAATTAATGGGATTCTTGGCTGCAGAATGAAATAAAACAAGAAAGATGGACCTCAGCAGAAAATGAAGACATGCATATGAAACGTGTTCCTTTGGCTATTGTATTTTGGAAGAAATAGCTACAAACGCGTGTTTATTTCACTTTATGAAATGTATATCCTCCTTTTTGTTTAGGAGCTCATAGCACTTCCACTTGTTATTTGTCCCTATAAAATCCCCAAGGTTAATTGAACTGGGAAAGTCTGAATGACACAAAACTGTGGACTGAGCTTCCTTGGCTGAGTCTCTCTGCTTCCCACTATCCTAGTTTTTGGACCTGCAGAGAATAACTGAGCAAGATCAAGAATTTTGATCATCTGGGCTCCTAATCCTAACTACTGAATCTTAGTGGCTTTCATGTAAATGTTGACACCTTTTGAAGATTTATTGCCTGAGAAACATTTGTGGAACTGTGGAATCTGGAGTTTTTGCAGAACAGTGAATTTTGCAGTGCGACATGGCAATGAAAGCTGCTTCCGTTAAGCTTCCAATTTGTGATGCACATTTAAAAGGGCAAAGTTTAGATTGCTATATGGTGATGTATGTTTCATCCTTTGTCCTCTCCTGTCCCCATGTACATGTCAATGCACCTGAGTTTAAACAATTACATCTGAGCAATAACACTGGACTTCTCCCACTGTCCCTCACTGAATCCCCAAGAGAAGTCAGCGAAGGAAAGTCCCCAGTTCAGTTATGTTTTACACAAACTAAATGCTAAAATTTAGTATTTTACTGTAGCTTGACAGCGAGGTGGGCAACATAAGTCAGCAAAGTTGCTGAGACTCTGGAAAGAGTGCAAGAAGAGCAGCAAAGATTACTGGGGGATGGAGACTAAAACATATGAGGAACGATTGTAGAAATTGGGTAAGTTTAGTTTAGTAAAAAGAAGGACTAGGAGTGACATGTTAACCGTGTCTCAGTGTTTGAGAGGCTGCCACAAAAGAAGAAGGGGTCAACCTATTCTCCAAAGCGCCTGAAGGCAGGACAAGAAGCAAAGGATGGAAACTAACCAAGGAGAGAAGCAACCTGTAACTAAGGAGAAATTTCCTGACAATGAGAACAATCAATCAGTGGAACAACCTGCCTCCAGAAGCGGTGAATGCTCCATCACTGGAGGTTTTTAAGAAGAGACTAGACAGCCATTTGTCTGAAATGGAATAGGGTCTCCTGCCTGAGCAGGAGGGTGGACTGGAAGACCTCCAAGGTTCCTTTTAACTCTGATGTTCTATGTTTTAATAAATAAATACATATTATATATAAAAAAAATGAGAAACACATGCAGGTTATTCCTTGATGGTCCAGAAACCAAGTGATGTTCATGCTCAAGAACAAACTCAATTTTCACTTACTTATAGTACTATTAAAAACTACAGTAGAACAAAATTCTTCATCTTCTTTGCATTCCTCCACCTTCACATTTTCTCCTTCACATTCATTTATAGGGGCAACACATGTCTGACACTTCAGAGAAGTCACTACAAATAAAAGACACAGTCATGCCAATGATCAGAGTTATCTTTGTATGCTCTGCTATCCTAGGATTTACGTTCAAGACTACTGCTACAATATGGTTTGCTAAGCAGGCCTCCCCAGGTGTTTCTGCTGCTGGGGACCTGTGGAAGGGTGGGAGATGAGGTCAGCTTGTGGAAATGGAGGACAAATTGAGACTAAGGGAGGGATTCTAACGTCTCATACCTCTAACGTTTTAATATGATTTTCTCCCACAATTGGGACTGGAACCTGTGTCGCTAAGTAATATTGTTAAGCAAGTTGTGCCCAACAACCTTATTGTGGTAGTTAATAACTGCAGTCATTAAGTGAATCATATGGCTGTTAAGCAAATCTGCCTTCCCCCATTGATGCTGCTCATCAAAAGCTGGTCGAGAAAGTTGCAGGTGGTGATCATATGACCCAGGACACAGCAACGGTTACAAACACTTGCCAGACGCGAAGTGCCCAACCTTGGATGCATGACTGTGGGAATACTTAGGACCATGTGCTAGTCACCTTTTTTTTCAGTGCTGTTGTAACTTCAGATGGTCACTGAACAAATGGGCACATGTTGAGAACTACCTGTGGTAGAGCAGTTTACCTGAGACTTCCACAACTTGCCTGCCTCAACCTATTATGCTTCCCTTTCCTGAAGTCTCCTGAAGTTTCTACAGCTCAGTTTTAAGGAAATTAAATTCTTTACCTGTTGATAAGATTGAAGAGAAGAGAAAGAAGACAAGAAGTCCGGCAGCCCTCATGTTGGTAGAACTCAACTCAGCCACCTATTGCTCAGCTTTGCAACTGGGGAAACGTTTTTGAAGAATTAGCTGGAGGAGGTGAAAGGGAGGGTCCCAAATGATTGGCTCCCAGAGAGAGCAGGCAGGATAGAAGCCAAATTCCACTAGGAAAGATAGTGTACAAAATATACAAAAAATAAACTTTGCTCTGCAGTCAAATGGGGATGTGATTTCTTGTTTACTACATGCCTACATCTTACTCCGCTTTTGCTTAGGGGCTTAGTCTCACTTTGAAAGGTGATTTTATACCTTACTATAACTCTCTATATCTGAATTGTATACTTTGCTCTTCTTGACTGTTTCGACTTAATTCCTACATTCGTTTATTTAGATCGTTTTGGACACTTTTCTCATCCTAGAGTTATGTATACTATAAATGTCAGCACCTTGTTATATACATTTCCATTATTTTTAGATTTGTAGAAAATTCAGTGCCCTCCTAAACATACCCAAAGACTACAAATTTGTTGGCGATGTCCATTTTGCTCTATGAGTTCATGGTGACCTAACCCTAACCCTAAGTGGCATTTTCCGCCAATGGGATTTTCCCATGTATTTTACCAGGAAACATAGATAGCGCAGGCTAGAAAATTCAGTGCCCTCCTAACCATACCCAAATACACATGTATCAGACTCGATACACATGGACCCTGCATGCACCAGTTTAATGATTTTGCCACCAACCTGCTACGCTTGATAGGGTGATTCAAGTCCACATGAACCAAATGATCAAATTTGGAAAAGTTACTTCCAAACTTGGAAAACCCATCGAAAAATGGTACTGGAACTCTGTTCCAGTGCATCCTATGACAAAAAAAGCACTGTATTTATTTGAGTTATATAGCCACACATCTAGTATCTGTTCTTACTTTAGTAGGACTGGGCAAGACACGGTTGAGAAAGGCTTGTGAGGAAACCTTTGATGGTCCTGGAAGCCCTCGCAGAAGATAACAAACCAAGCCACCACTCATCAGGGTGGTGCCTCTGCTGAGATGAACAAACATTTCATCTGATTCTTCCTGCTCCCTTCATGTGCCCTGTGATCTCAGCCAGAGAGAGAGAGACTAGATAAATGTGGTGTCAGAGATATTCTCCTACCTACTGTAAATAGAGACACAGAATGACCACCGGGAGGCACAAAATCATAGAGAATGGAAGCAAGTTCCAATTTCCTGTTGGCTTTCCCACTGAATTTTCTTGTGGGAAATTCACAGTGAGCAGCAGAAATCTTCCTTCCCTTCCCTTCCCTTCCCTTCCCTTCCCTTCCCTTCCCTTCCCTTCCCTTCCCAGCAGGCAGGTAAATGGGAGTTCTGCTGGGTGTGGGATGTAATGAAAGATTGTGCAAGTGGCCAGAAGTTTTGAGGAACATTGAAAATGTATTGTAGCAGGAGGAGGCTGACAGTGCTTAAGTAGCCATAACTGTCCAAATTTCCCCAAATTTAATTCCCTTGGGAGTCATGGATTAGCCCCATTTTGAAAGTTAGCCCATTGGAGTATGTTGGTTTAAAAAAATGCCTTATGATGTATCGATTCATCCAGTTAAAGATTACAGATGAGAGAGAGAGAGAGAGAGAGAGAGAGAGAGAGAGAGAGAGAGAGAGAGAGAGAGAGAGAGAGAGAGATGTATTATAGAACTAGAATGCCTGGAAGATGTGTGGATGATTGGATGGATGGATGGAGGATTGGATGGATTATTGGATGATTGGATGGAAGGACAGTATAGTTGAACTGAAGTTGAGAATGGGTGGCTTAAGAGGAGGGAATAACCACTTCATCAAAGCTATCTTTGATGAAATCCTCCTTAAAAAAATACACAGACACAAATACTTTCATCACCCCAATTTATTTTCATTACTATTGAGTGAAAAGAAATGCTTAGAGGAAACCCATATTCCCCTCAGCTAGTAGCCCAAAACACAACATTTCAATCCTCTAAGTTCTGCTCCTTTGTAGTCTAAATTCATACCAAGCTCTTAAGATTGCTTAACCCCAAACCATTGTTATTCTTACCACTAAAGCTCTAATTTCCATCCCCATTTTTACAAATCCTGAAAGGCAAGGGAAAAAGGTTATATTCTGACTACAGGTCAAAAACAGCCTTATCAAATGAGAGTAGAAGATCGTTGCACTCTTTTGAAAGGGTATTGACTACTACAAGGCCATTGGCCAGTTTCACCTCTCCTACAGGGAAGGAACATACATTTGGTGTTGCACATCCTTGGAAATTACCCTCCGCATGAATAGCTCCAACTGTGGAGGAAAAAGAAAGAAGAAGGATCTTTGAGTCTTTAGTATGAGGACATTAGAGAAGAAGGATGATACCTTGAGCTTGGCCACGATTTGGGGAATTCTTTGCACTTGGTTGATGATTAAGAGCTTCTTTCAGTTATGAATAAGAGGACATCACTTCTGTCCTCATATCAACCCTTGTAGGAGTGCAGAATAAGAAGCCCTAGTCATGCATGTTATACCACAGGTAGTCCTCGACTTATGGGCACTATTGAGCAGAAAATGTATGTTGCTAAGTGAAACATTTGCTAAGCGAGCTTTTCCCTATTTTACAACCTTTTTGCCACATTTATTAAGTGAATCGTGGCAGTTGCTAAGTTAGTAATACACTTGTTAAGTGAACCCCAACTGACTTTGCTTGTTAGAAGGTCGCAAAAGGGGATCACATTATCCAGGGGCACTGCAACCGTCATAAATACAAGTTAGTTGCCAAGCATCTTAGTTTTGATCACGTGACCATGGTTGTAAGTGTGAAAAATGGTCATAAGTCACTTTTTTCAGTGCTGGTCATGAAATGTGTTCCAGAAAGAGGGCTGAGAAAATATGTACAGAGACCTCATATCCTGGACACGAACTGTTCCAATTCCTCCCCTTGGGATTCCACTATAGCGCATTCTGTGCCAAAACAACTAGACACAAAGATAGTTTTTCCCTTCATGCTATCACTCTGCTGAACACCTAATTCCCACAGTACGGTCTTATGTTTAAGGACGTTTACCCATTTAGTATGGCTAGCTTTATTGCTATTACCCTTCTTGTCTTTTCTACTACCTTCTCTTCTTGGTATCTTATGATGATATTCCTCTGCTGTTTGTGTGTACACTGAGAGCTTATGCACTGGAAACAAATTCCTTGTGTGTCCAATCACATCTGGCCAATAAAGTATCCTCTCCTCTCCTCTCCTCTCCTCTCCTCTCCTCTCCTCTCCTCTCCTCTCCTCTCCTATCCTATCCTATCCTATCCTATCCTATCCTATCCTATCCTATCCTATCCTATCCTATCCAAAAGAAGATAGATTCCACTCACATGTGTCCATGGTAAAATTCACATTTATACATTGACTCTCTTGCTCAAGACAGAGAACTGGCTCGGTTGGCTGGGAAGAATCTACACATTTTGTGTACGATCCAGGGCAGATCAATCCATTGGTCCTAAGTTCCTTACGGAGTGGCACTGCAGAAACCAACCCAAAATCAGCAAACATTTTCATGGCCACCATTCCATATGAAATCCCAAGTCCTTTCACATTCCAGTTTCCAGAATTCTCAGCCAGGACAGGATTTGTAATCCAAGTATCTAAAGGTAGAGCTGGACCCAGAGTGAGGATGACATCTCAGTCCATCTACTGCACCCATCACAAATGTAGCAATAGCAACAGCACTTAGGCTTACATTGCCGCTTCACAGTGCTTCAGATTCCTCCCTAACAGTCTATTATCCCCAACAATCTGGGTCCTCATTTTACCTACCTCGGAAGGATGGAAG
>JAKJMR010000167.1:1096095-1125643 GCA_024449315.1 Daboia siamensis | reverse complement strand
CCTCGGAAGGATGGAAGGCTGAGTCAACCTTGAGCCTGGTGGGACTCGAACCTGCACTAATTGCAGGCAGCTGGTGTTCCTTAAGGAGGCATTAGCCCACTGCTCCACCAAGGGTCTTTTATGTTTTGCTCCATGGAAACTTTTGAGGCGAGCGCAGGAGTGCTCGTGCTTTGCGCTTAGGCTGGGTGGATGAGTCATGCTCCCCTTACTTTCTCACTCCTTGCCCACAGTACTGCCAAGTTTAATTTTCCCTGCCTTGTCCAAAGATACATTGAATTGAATTACTTACATAGAAGAGGGAGGGCATTGCAACCATCTGACTGGCAACACTGAAGGTTTAGTTGAGAATGATTTCCCTGTGCAGAGGTCAAACTGTAAGAGCCATCCAAACATTCCTCAGCCTTTACGCAACTCTTAGCTGTGTAACTGAGTGGAAGACTAGCTGTGAAACAGAGATAAAACGTTGGGATTTACAAAAAAAAAGAAAATAAAAGAAAGATTTTAAAAGCAATGTTGGTTGGTTTTCCTTAATAGGAGAAAAAGCACAGAAACAGGCATTTCAAGGCACAAAATTACCTCATGCATAATTCAAGATGGCTTCCTCCATTTATCTCAGGCAAGGAGGGAGAGTCAGTTTTGACTGGTGAACGTCTGGAAACTATTCAGTACAGTTAAATGAACACTGAATCCTTTTCTTTACCCTAACACCTTCCTCCTAGTATTATGCAGGTATGATAGAGCAAAAAGTAAATAATATTTTTTCTATATAACATTCGTAGTAAACATAACCCACTGAAATTGGCAGAGTATGTGGACATTGCTTGAAGCCAATGACTGCAATGCAACTTCAAGAAAACTGAATTATTCCCTGATGCTCGAGATACTAAGTGACAATCATATTGACTGCCACCTAAACTGAAAAAATGTGTCACTCACTCAGAGTATGGCGGACTGTCAAAGAAAGGCAACGTGTTTGGTCTGGTTCACACTCCACTAATGTCATGTCCTCATTTTTACATTCTCCATTCACGGCAAAACATGTCTGGCATTTTATTTATTTTATTTATTTATTTTATTTTATTACATTTATATACCGCCCTTTCCCGAAGGACTCAGGGCGGTTTACAGGGTAATTAAAAACACAAATATAAAAGTTAAAAACAAATTAAAATAAATTATAATAATCCCTGTATTAATTAAAAAAACCCAATTGGACTAAATTAAAATTAAAAATTCTCAGCCTGGGGCAGAGAGCTCGAAGAGCCAGGTCTTCAGGTCCCGACGAAATGAACGGAGGTCGGGGGCAGTCCTCAACTCCACCGGCAGCTGGTTCCAAAGGGCAGGCGCACCCACAGAGAAGGCCCTACCCCTGGGTGTCATCCGCCGGCAATCTCTCACCGGCGGCACCCTGAGAAGACCCTCCCTGTGGGACCGCACTGGACGAAGGGAGCTTGATGCCGGCAGCAGGTGTTCCCTCAGATATCCCGGACCCAAGCCATTTAGGGCTTTATAGGTCATCACCAGCACCTTGAATCTCACCCGGAGGGCAACCGGAAGCCAATGCAGCTCGCGGAGTAGAGGTGTTACATGGGAGTATCGGGAAACCCCCATCACAACTCGCGCGGCCACATTCTGCACCAGCTGAAGCCTCCGAGTGGTCCTCAAGGGCAGCCCCATGTAGAGAGCGTTGCAGTAATCTAAACGGGAGGTCACGAGCGCATGAGTGACTGTGCGTAGGGCATCTCGGTCCAGATAGGGTCGCAACTGGCGCACCAGGCGAACCTGGGCAAAAGCCCCCCTGGTCACGGCTCCTATATGATCTTCAAAATTGAGTCGTGAATCCAGGAGGACGCCCAAGTTGCGAGCCCTATCAACGGGGGGTAACACCTCACCCCCCATCGTTAGAGATGGAATAATTTGGTTAACCCGAGATGCCGATATGCACAGCCACTCAGTCTTGGCGGGATTGAGACGAAGCCTGTTTCTCCCCATCCAGACCTGGACCGCCTCCAGACAACGGGACATCACGGAGAGGGCATCGCTGGGTTGGTTCGGGGTGGAAAGAAAAAGTTGGGTATCATCAGCGTACTGATGATACCCCACCCCGAAACCACGAATGATCTCGCCCAGCGGCTTCATATAGATGTTGAACAGGAGAGGCGAGAGAACCGACCCCTGAGGGACTCCACAAATGAGAGGCCTCGGGGCGGATCTCTGCCCTCCCGTCAACACCGACTGCGAACGGCCCAGGAGATAGGAGGAGAACCACCGTAAAACGGTGCCTCCCACTCCCAACCCCCTGAGACGCCGCAGTAGGATACCATGGTCGATGGTATCAAAAGCCGCTGAGAGATCTAATAGGACTAGGACAGAGGAACAACCCCTGTCCCGAGCCCTCCAGAGATCATTCACCAGCGCGACCAATGCCGTCTCCGTGCTGTATCCGGGCCTGAAGCCCGATTGGTACGGGTCCAGATAATCAGTTTCCTCCAGGAACAGAGGGAGTTGATGCGCCACCACACTCTCAACAACCTTCGCCAGAAAGCGAAGGTTGGAGACTGGACGATAGTTATTTAAGACAGCCGGGTCCAGGGCAGGCTTTTTGAGGAGGGGTCTCACCACCGCCTCCTTCAAAGCGGCAGGGAAGACACCCTCCTCCAAAGAAGCAGCTATTACTGCCTGGAACCAGCCTCGTGTCTCCTCCCGGGCCGCATAAACTAGCCAGGAGGGGCACGGATCCAATAAACAAGTGGTGGTGCTCAGCCTCCCCATGATCCTGTCCACATCATCAGGGGAAACAGGATCGAACTCAGTCCAGATAACATACTCAAGACCGTCCGATTCCTCCACGTCAGATTCTGCCCAGTCAGAGTCCAGACCGGTCCGGATCTGAGCGATTTTGTCCGCAAGATGATGACTAAACTCCTCGGCTCGTCCCTGTAAGGGATCCTCCCTCACCTCCTGGTTAAGAAGGGAGCGAGTCACCCTAAACAGGGCGGCTGGGCGATTATCTGCGGACGCGATGAGGGCAGCGAAGTAATTAGACTTCGCCGTCCTTATCGCTGCAAGATAAGACCTTATGAAGGATCTTAACTGCAATCGGTCAGATTCGGATCGGCTGGACCTCCAACCGCTCTCTAGGCCCCGTCTCCGACGCTTCATCTCCCGGAGCTCCGCAGAGAACCATGGAGCCCAACGGGATCTGCACCGGGTCAGAGGTCGCAAGGGTACAACACAGTCAAGTGCCCCGGAGGCCGCCCTTTCCCAGGCATCCACCAGGGCATCGACTGGGCTGTGGGTAAGGGCGATGGGTATAGACCCAAGCGCCATCTGGAACCGTTCCGGGTCCATTAGGCGCCTGGGGCGGAACCACCTGGTCGGTTCCGCAGCCCAGCGGCGGGGGGTGGCGTAACGGAAGACCAGCCGCAGGAGATAATGATCTGACCATGACAGGGGAACAATGGTTGGTGAACCCCCTCCCAGATCATCCAACCACTGTCCAGACAGGAACACCAGGTCGAGAGTATGATCCCCCACATGAGTCGGGCCCTCAATAACTTGGGTCAGGCCCATGGTCGTCATGGAGGCCATGAACTCCCGAGCCAACTCAGACGACCCTCCCAGTGAAGGCAGGTTGAAGTCACCCAGAACTATAAGCCTGGGGAACTCCACCGCCAACCCTGAGAGAGTATCGAGCAGCTCGGGCAGGGCTGTTGCCACACAGCTGGGCGCCAGGTATGTGAGCAACAAGCCCAACTGGACCCGAGAACCACATCTCAGGAGGAGGGATTCACTCCCGGCCGTTTGGACAATGGTGGTCTCCCGCGGACATAAAGTCTCCCGGATAACCACTGCCACCCCACCGCCCCTACCCTGAGCCCGTGGCTGGTGTAGCACACGGAAACCTGGAGGGCATAACTCAGTCAGAGGAACCCCTCCATCCGAGCCCAACCAAGTCTCCGTAATGCACGCCAGATCCGCACATTCCTCCTCAATCAATTCCTGAATGAGGGGAGCCTTATTAACGACGGATCTGGCGTTAAAATAAACCAGCCTAAGCTCAGGGGCCTGATCACCCTCATCCCCGGGCAAAAGGGTGCTAACCGGAGGGTCGGAGCGCGCCACCGCACGTAGACAGCGGGGGCGCGATCCCAGATGTTGATATGGCCCTCCGTGCAACCACCTGCTGCCATTCCCTATCGTCGTGGGGATTTGAAGCCCCACCCCAACATTCACAGAACCAGCAACCACCTCCCCCAACCCCGTTTCGTTGGGATCCCTAACAGTCCCAGGCTGAGCGCCGGTTAGTGATTCCCTCCCCAATCTATTATCCCTCCCCCTCCCTAACCTTTTAAAACAACCGGCTAAAAAATGTATCAGGGGCCTCTTAGCGTGTCTCAACACTAGGCCCCTGTCTAGGCCCAGCCACCTCTCGGAGTCCCAGCAATTGGGCTCGTCATTAAGGGGAGAGTGGAAACAGGCGGCTGGTCGTGCCCAAGAGGGAAAAACCCCCCTAAGGGCATACAGATCAGCTCCAGAGTAACGATAGCAAACCATAAAACAGTAGCATATCCACATAGGGCAAGATTACAATTATTTACAATGGGTGAATCAATAAGATGATGGTGTCTAGATGGAATAATATTAAGTCCGGTAGATGTATCTCTCAGTCTCTCAGTCCACCAGTCCAGCTCAGCTCTCACCTGAGATGGCGCAGGGAGGAAGCCCCAGCCGTCCTCTCACTCCGGCTGAGGAGTCCAACCTGAGGTGGAGAGAGCAAAGAGTCCAGGGCCGGGCCTGCCCCAACTGGTCTCTCACACCAGTGGGGCGGTCGATGAACAATCCAAGACCGTCCTCCCACCACGGTCAGGTCCAGGCCCAAACCAGACTGTCACTGGGGAGATCTTGATCCAGCCGAGCATTAAAGCGGCCATGATAGCTGCCAGCATAGGAAATAAGTCAGGCCGCTGCCGATCTTCGGGCAGCCGGCCACTGCCGCCATTCCAAAAGGGGGAGCAGAAATGAGCTCTCCCACAAACGTCCACCCGCTGGTCCTAATGATGTTTCCATAGCAAGCAAAAAAGGCGAGCAAGAGACATTCCCAGCAACAATGTAAAATCCAGGCATTTCCCAGCAAGTCCACCGCGACGGGGCAGAAACCGAGGCCGATATCTGGGCCTCAAAGCCACCATCAATCATCCGGAAGAAGAGGGAGGGCTTCGCGTCGCTGAGAGCGGCGCCAGCCAGCTGACAACTCCCGATGGAATTTCCAGGCTGCAGAAACGGTGGAATCAACGCCGCTACCCCTCAACACAGGGGGAGGGTATCCACGGCGAAGGAAAGAGGAAAAAAATGCCTGAGGCAGCACAACAATGTTCTCCAGGCCGGTAGGGCAATAAACGCCACTCTCCGAAGGGGGGGGAAGGGGGGGCTCCGCGCCACTGAAAAACAGCACTTAACAAGCTTCTCTGCGTTCGCCCCCCCTCGAAATCACCCCCACATACCATGCAACAGCTGGGGCTCCCTAAATCAACCCATTTCAAGCCCTTGTGGACCGCGCGTTGCTTAAGCTGCTGCCGCCGCCATCTTGGGCAAAAAAAAAAAAAAAAAAAAAAAAAATTTAGAGATGTTACTGCAGAGGAGAGAAGCAAAATGGTTATACATCCAATGAGCCAACCAGGTTATGCAATAGCTATATAAAAACCCTTTGTGGACTTCAAAATTAATAATGTTTTTCTAGGGGTGTATCCCAAACCATTTCTAAAAATGCTTTGAAGGTTACAAGGTTAGAGATTGAAAAATATGGATATCTGAAATTAGTTCAGCTTTTAGATAGAAAAAATGGCTTTTCATTCAGTTCTTTCGATGAGATTCTCTTCCAGACACTTCCTTTTATTATGGACCGAGAGCAGCCTTCTAAACAAACTGAATGCATGCCAGCTTATTAAGAAGCAACACAGAGTATGAGGCACAAATGTCAGCTTGGAGGCTTTGGGCCAATGACTCCTTCTTAACCCTAGGAAGGATGTTTCGCAAGTCACCTTCAAAAATACGGCCAAGTAAATGGTGACCTGTTCCTGCAGTCACCAGAAGCGAAGACGGACTCCAAAGACCAAATCTTAGCCTTCTGCCTATCCCTCAGCTATCTGGCTGTTGGTTCACCTCCTCATTCATTGAACGAGAGTCTGCTTTTATAAAACGAGCAGAAACCTAAAGTTCCTTGTCCAGCCACGTGTCCTTATCCACGTAAGAAACCTCCCTCTACCAAGTCTCTGGAATCTCAAGGTTGAATAGTAATACTCACCACCTGTCAGTAAGACCGAAGAGATGAGACAGAAGAAGACAACAAGACCAGCAGCCATTGTGTGTGTGGAAAAGAGAGTGTTTGTTGCCTTCCTGAAGCCAACTATTGAATGTGTTGAATTTTATAGTTCTTGGAGTGTGGCTCCACTGTGGGATGTTTTGGAGCACGTCCCTCCAGTGGGTGGAATGGAAGACATAAGTAATCATCAACTCCCACACAAAGTAGAGTAATAACAATTTCCACAATGAAATGGGGAAAGGGGCAACGCCAACGGAGAGCCAACGAGTAGGGCTTGTTGGGATCATTCTACTGGATGATCAGTGAGTTCCAAAGAGCTGATTCCGATCATAAGTAGCGGACTGCAGAGTAAATATCTCCCTTCTCTTTTTATTTTTTATTTTTTATTTATTTATTTATGTGCCAACATGTCCAAAGAGGGTCAGTGTTGATGATGGAGGATATCATTTTGTTTTTAATTCATTGAGAAACAGCATAGTCCCATCACTACTACATGGCTATTCACTGGAGGGCCTGGCCAACACAGCTCCTTTACAGAGCTTTTGATGGAAGAGAACGAAGGAGGTCGCTGTGGGATGTTGGATCTTATTAAAGGTGGAGATTTGTATGTGTTAAATTTGCATGGTATTTTTGCAGTGGACTAATGGAGTTTTCTGTGAGTCGATAACAGATGAATTCCTAAAGGAAATCAACTGTGGCTCTTCTTTGGAAGGAGAGATACTGACGTTGAAGCTCAAATACATTGGCCACCAAACGAGAAAGGGGGACTCATTGGAAAAGGCCCTGATGTTGGGAAAGGCTGAAGACAGAAGGAGAAGAGATAGCAGAGGATGAGATGGTTAGTGTCATTGACGCAGTGGGCATGAATTTGGGCTTACTTCAGGAGATAGTGGAGCATGGGGGGGTCCATGAAGTCATGAAGAATTGGGGATAATTTTGTGGCTGAATAACACAAGTAGATGAATACTGAACATACAAAGGCATGCACCCTGATGCAAATCATAAGATAAAGGAAAAAACAAAGACTTCTGCACTTTCAATGACTTGGGGAAAGTTGTATCATGCTTACTAGGTAGATCAGACAGGAAACACAATTAGATGAGTTAATTTTATTGTACTGTAAAGCTACATTACCAGAATCCTGCAGGTCTACAAGAAAAATTCTCCCCCATCTCTTTTGTAACCAAGAGACTAGGAAGTGTGTCTTCTGACTTTCTTGTCTCAGGCACTGTTTAGTTGCAGATTATGCTGTGTCTCTTCTGACTGATCCCATGATAGTGTCTTTTTGCCCAGTCTCCCTTACCGACATTAATTACAAGAGGACATCTTAACAAATAACACAAAAAGGTGATGGAGTGTGCACCTGCAGGAGCAGTGGGAGAGACATGTGGCAACACAAAGGTTTTCCAGAAAGAGGCCCAGCTTAAGAAACTGTACAATCCCAAACTGGATGGATAGAAATAGAAATAATAGAAATAGAAATAGAAATAGAAATAGAAATAGAAATAGAGTAGAGTAGAGTAGAATAGAATAGAATAGAATAGAATAGAATAGAATAGAATAGAATAGAATAGAATAGAGCTGGAAGAGACCTTGGAGGTCTTCTAGTCCAGTCCTCTGCTCAAGCAGACGAACCTGTACCATCTCAGACAAATGATTGTCCAGTCCCTTCTTAAAAACGTCAAGTGATGGACCGTCCACGATTTCTGGAGGCAAGCTGTTCCACTGGTTAATTGTTCTCACTGTTAGGAACTTTCTCCTTAATTCCAGGTTGCTTCTCTTTGATCAGTTTCCAACCATTGTTTCTCATCCTTCCCTCTGGAGCTTTGGTGAACAACCTGACCCCCTCTTCTTTGTGGCAGCCTCTCAAATACTGGAACACTGCTATCGTGTCACCCCTATTTCTTCTTTTCTTTAGACTAGCCAAACCCATGTCCTGCTGCCATTCTTCATATGTTTTAGTCTCCACGCCTTTGATCGTCTTAGTTGTTCTTCTCTGAACTTTTTCCAAGGTCTCAACATCTTTTTTTTAGTGTTGTGACCAAAATTGGTTGCAGTATTTCAGAGGTGGCCTCACTAGGAGAGATGGTTCGTGGTAGTCACACCCTAGTCTAGAATCTCTCAGGATGTACCTAGTAGTTCAGAAATTAACAACTTTATTGGCAAGATTTTGACAATTAGGTGCAAATAAATAAACGATCCCACTCAATTAGATCTTGCAGTCTTCTTTGGGCTTGGGCTTGACAGAAATTACTACATATGGACAAGTCTTCCCATGCTTAGTAATAAATAAAGAGCTCTCCTTATTTCTGATCACTTTTTAGCATGCTTTAAGGGATGCGGTGGCTCAGTGGGTTAAGACGCTGAGCTTGTCGACCAGAAGGTTGGCAGTTTGGCGGGGCGAATCCCGAGTGCCGCGTAGCAGAGTGAGCGCCTGTTACTTGTCCCAGCTTCTGCCAACCTAGCAGTTCAAAAGCACGTAAAAATGCAAGTAGAAAAATAGGGACCGCTCCGGTGAGAAGGTAACAGCGTTCCATGCGCCTTTGGCGTCTAGTCATGCCGGCCACATGACCACAGAGACGTCCTCGGACAAGCGCTGGCTCTTCGGCTTTGAAACGGAGATGAGCACCGGCCCCTAGAGTCGGAAACCATTAGCACGCATGTGCGGGGGAACCTTTACCTTTACCTTTTTACCTAGCATGCTTTATTGTGTAATGAATCTCTAGGCAAAGAAACAAAAAAACAAAACAAACCCAAGATTAGCATATAAGGAATTTACAGCAATTGTAGAAAAATTCTGGGGAAGGTCTCTAAGAATTGTTATTGTAGGAGCTGATTATTTTCTGCCTTGGAAGCAGCACCACAACGTTGTCATCCAAGAGTATTTCAAAGTCCCCAATATTTCACCTGTGAAACCTGTGCTTAGAATGGGACACTTTTCACATTCTGATTTTATTATTTACCCTTTTTGACAACTAAGAGCAACCAGTTGCAGTCATTTACTTATTAGATTTATATAGCCACCCATCTAGCAGCTGTTCTGTCTTTAATTGCAAGCAAATGGATTGAGGTTAAAGGTCTTCAACCTTCTCAGAATTAGTGGGTAAAGTAGGATTGGGAAGGAGGCGGCAGAGAAAGGCTTGTGAGGAAACCTTTGATGGTCCTGGAAGCCCTCGCAGAAGATAACAAACCAAGGCACCACTTGTCAGGGTGGTGCCTCTGCTGAGATGAACAAACATTTCATCTGATTCTTCCTGCTCCCCTCATGTGCCCTGTGATCTCAGCCAGAGAGAGAGAGACTAGATAAATGTGGTGTCGGAGATATTCTCCTACCTACTGTAAATAGAGACACAGAATGACCACCGGGAGGCACAAAATCATAGAGAATGGAAGCAAGTTCCAATGTCCTGTTGGCTTTCCCACTGAATTTTCTTGTGGGAAATTCACAGTGAGCAGCAGAAATCTTCCTTTCCTCTCCTCTCCTCTCCTCTCCTCTCCTCTCCTCTCCTCTCCTCTCCTCTCCTCTCCTCTCCTCTCTTTCTTTCCTTCTTCTCTTCCCTTCCCTTCCCTTCCCTTCCCAGCAGGCAGGTAAATGGGAGTGCTGCTGGGTGCGGGATGTAATGAAAGATTGTGCAAGTGGCCAGAAGTTTTGAGGAACATTGAAAATGTATTTTAGCAGGAAGAGCCTGGCAGTGCTTAAGCAGCCACAAATCTCCAAATTTCCCCAAATTTAATTCCCTTGGGAGTCATGGATTAGCCCCATTGTGTAAGTTAACCCATTTGAGGTATATTTGTTGAAAAAAAATGCCTTATGATGTATCCTTTCATCTAGTTAAAGATTACAGATACGAGAGAGTGTGTGTGAGAGACAGAGTGAGTGAATAAGTGAATGAGAGAGAAAGAGAAAGAGAATGAGAGAGAGAGGGAGGGAGGGAGAGAGGGAGGGAGAGAGATGTGTTATAGAACTAGAATACCTGGAAGATGCATGGATGATTGGATGGATGGATGATTGGAGGATTGGATGGATGGATGGATGGAGGATTGGATTGGATGGACGATTGGATGGATGGAGGATTGGATGGATGATTGGATGGATGGAGGATTGGATGGAAGGACAGTACAGCTGCACTGAGTTGAGAATGGGTGGCATAAGAGGAGGGAATAACCACTTCATCAAAGCTATC
Organism: Daboia siamensis; assembly: GCA_024449315.1. Classification (NCBI taxonomy): domain Eukaryota; kingdom Metazoa; phylum Chordata; class Lepidosauria; order Squamata; family Viperidae; genus Daboia; species Daboia siamensis. Next base: position 1,115,137 of record JAKJMR010000167.1, on the reverse strand, counting down.
TTTGAGGAAACCCTCCTTAAAAAATACACAGACACAAATACTTTCATCACCACAATTTATTTTCATTACGATTGAGTGAAAGAAAATGCTTAGAGGAAAACAATATTTCCCTCAGCTAGTAGCCCAAAACACCGCATTTCAATCCTCTAAGTTCTGCTCCTTCATATTCTCAATTAGTTTCCAAGCTCTTATGAGTGCTTAACCCCAAACCATTGTTATTCTGACCACTAAAGCTCTAATTTCCTTCCCATTTTTACAAATCCTGAAAGGCAAGGGAAGGTTATATTCTGACTACAGGTCAAAAACAGCCTTATCAAATGAGAGTAGAAGACCCTTGCAGTCTTTTGAAAGTATATTGATTACTACAAGACCATTGGCCAGTTTCACCTCCTCTTCAGGGAAGGAACATACATTTGGTGTTGCACATCCTTGGAAATTACCCTCCGCATGAATAGCTCCAACTGTGGAGGAAAAAGAAAGAAGGATCTTTGAGACTTTAGTATGAGGACATTAGAGAAGAAAGATAATTTTCCTCTTGACGATACCCTGAGCTTGGCCATGATTTGGGGAATTCTTTGCACTTGGTTGATGATTAAGAGCTTGTTTCAGTTATGAATAAGAGGACATTACTTCTGTCCTCATGTCAACCCTTGTAGGAGAGCAGAATAAGAAACCTTAGTCATGCATGTTATACTGCAGGTAGTCCTTGACGTACGGGCACTATTGAGCCCAAAAGGTATGTTGCTAAGTGAAACATTTGCTAAGCGAGCTTTTCCCCATTTTACAATTTTTTTTCCACATTTATTAAGTAAATCGTGGCGGTTGTTAAGTTCGTAATATGCTTGTTAAGTGCACCCCAACTGACTTTGCTTGTTAGAAGGTCGCAAAAGGGGATCACATTACCCCGGGGCACTGCAACCGTCAAAAAATATGACTCAGTTGCCAAGCATCTTACTTTTGATCATGTGACCAAAACAACTAGACACAAAGATCATTTCCCCCCTCATGCTATCACTCTGCTGAACACTTGATTCCCACAGTACAGTCTTATGTTTAAGGACATTTACTCATGTAGTATGGCTGGCTTTATTGCTATTATCCTTCTTGTCTTTTCTACTACCTACTCTTCTTGGTATCTTATGATGATATTCCTCTGCTGTTTGTGTGTACACTGAGAGCTTATGCACTGGAGACAAATTCCTTGTGTGTCCAATTACATTTGGCCAATAAAGTATTGTCTCCTCTCCTCTCCTCTCCTCTCCTCTCCTCTCCTCTCCTATTCAAAAGAAGATAGATTCCACTCACATGTGTCCATGGTAAAGTTCATATTGACACACTGACTCTCTTGCTCAAGACAGAGAACTGGCTCAGTTGGCTGGGGAGAATATGCACGTCTTGTGTACAGTCCAGGGCACATCAATCCATTGGTCCTAAGTTCCTTACGGAGTGGCACTGCAGAAAATTAGCAAACATTTTCAGGGCCACCATCCCATATTAAATCCCAAGTCCTTTCACATTCCAGTTTCCAGAATTCCCAGACAGGACAGGATTTGTAATCCAAGTATTTAAAGGTAGAGCTGGACCCAGAATGAGGATGACGTCTCAGGCAATCTGCTGCACCCATCACAAATGTAACAATAGCAACACCACTTAGGCTTACATTACTGCTTCACAGTGCTTCAGATTCCTCCCTAAAAGGTTTACAGGGTCAGTCTATTATCCCCAACAATCTGGGTTCTCATTTTACCAACTTCGGAAGGATGGAAGGCTGAGTCAACCTTGAGCCGGTGAGAAGCGAACTGCCAAACTGCCAAACTGCTGGCAGTTGGCAGTCAGCAGGAGTAGCCTGGAGTACTGCATTCTAACCACTGCACCAACACGGCTCTTGAACATACCCTGACGCATATTCTGAAGCTCCCCTTCAAAATAGATGGCAATTTTTCCTCTTGACCCAATGTAAGCCCTTTTGAGAGGACAGTCAATAGTGCTCATTTCTCTTGATGGCAACAGAGTTTGGCATCACCCAATGGCTGATTACTGCCCTAGGTAGCCATTTCATCCTGGGTTGCTGGACTGCCATGTTCTCCACTTATAGATAGCTGCCATTTTTATTACCTTATGGTTTACATAGCAGTGGCTTGCTCCAATAATGAACTTTCCTCAACCCTCACCCCCTGAACGTTTTGCATGGAAACTTTTGAGGCGAGCACAGGAGTGCTCTTGCTTTGCGCTTAGGCTGGGTGGATGAGTCATGCTCCCCTTACTTTCTCACTCCTTGCCCACAGTACTGCCAAGTTTAATTTTCCCTGCCTTGTTCAAAGATACTTTGAATTGAATTACTTACATAGAAGAGGGAGGGCATTGCAACCATCTGACTGGCAACACTGAATGTTTAGTTGAGAATGATTTCCCTGTGCAGAGGTTATACTGTAAAAGCCATCAAGACATTGCTCAGCCTTTGCGCAACTCTTAGCTGTGTAACTGAGTGGAGGACTAGCTGTGAAACAGAGGTGAAATGTTGGGATTTACAAAAAAGAAAAAATAAAATAAAACAAGGTTTAAAAAGCAATGCGCTTATTGAATTACTTGAGATTCCCTTGCATTAATCAATGTTGGTTGGTTTTCCTTAATAGGAGAAAAAGCACAGAAACAGGCATTTCAAGGCACAAAATTACCTCATGCATAATTCAAGATGGCTTCCTCCATTTATCTCAGGCAAAGAGGGAGAGTCAGTTTTGAGTGGTGAACATCTGGAAACTATTCAGTACAGTTAAATGAACACTGAATCCTTTTCTTTCCCCTGACACCTTCCCCCTAGTATTATACAGGTACAATAGAGCAAAAAGTAAATAATATTTTTTCTACATAACATTCGTAGTAAACATAACCCACTGAAATTGGCAGAGTATGTGGACATTGCTTGAAGCCAATGACTGCAATGCAACTTCAAGAAAACTGAATTATTCCTTGATGCTTGAGATACTAAGTGACGATCATATTGACTGCCACCTAAACTGAAAAAATGTGTCACTTACTCACAGACTGGCGGACTGTCAAAGAAAGACAATGTGTTTGGTCTGGTTCACACTCCACTAATGTCATGTCCTCATTTTTACATTCTCCATTCAAGGCAAAACATGTCTGGCATTTTAGAGATGTTACTGCAGAGGAGAGAAGCAAAATGGTTATACATCCAGTGAGCCAACCAGGTTATGCAATAGCTATATAAAAACCCTTTGTGGACTTCAAAATTAATAATGTTTTTCTAGGGGTGTATCCCAAACCATTTCTAAAAATGCTAACCCTAGGAAGGATGTTTTGCAAGTCACCTTCAAAAATACGGCCAAGTAACCTGTTCCTGCAGTCACCAGAAGCGAAGACGGACTTCAAAGACCAAATCTTAGCCTCCTGCCTATCCCTCAGCTATCTGGCTGTTGGTTCACCTCCTCATTCATTGAACAAGAGTCTGCTTTTATAAAACTAAAACGAGCAGAAAGCTAAAGTTGCCTGTCCAGCCACGTGTCCTTATCCACGTAAGAAACCTCCCTCTACCAAGTCTCTGGAATCTCAAGATTGAATAGTAATACTCACCACCTGTCAGTAAGACCGAAGAGATGAGACAGAAGAAGACAACAAGACCAGCAGCCATTGTGTGTGTGGAGAGAGAGTGTGTGTTGCCTTCCTGAAGCCAACTATTGAATGTGTTGAATTTTATAGTTCTTGGAGTGTGGCTCCACTGTGGGATGTTTTGGAGAACTTCCCTCCAGTGGGTGGAATGGAAGACATAAGTGATCATCAACTCCCACACAAAGTAGAGTAATAACAATTTTCACAATGAAATGGGGAAAGGGGCAACGCCAACAGAGAGCCAACAAGTTGGGGTTGTGGGGATCATCCTACTGGATGATCAGTCAGTTCCACAAGAGCTGATTCTGATCATAAGTAGCGGACTGCAGAGTAAATATCTCCCTTCTCTTTTTATTTTTTATTTCGGAAGGGAGAGTGACAAGACGTTTGATATGTACCAACATGTCCAAAGAGGGTCAGTGTTGATGACGGAGGATATCATTTTGTTTTTAATTCATTGAGAAACAGCATAGTCCCATCACTACTACATGGCTATTCACTGGAGGGCCTGGCCAACACAGCTCGTTTGCAGAGCTTTTGATGGAAGAGAATGAAGGAGGTCACTGTGGGATGTTGGACCTTATTAAAAATGGAGATTTGTATGTGTTAAATTTGTATGGTATTTTTGCAGTGGACTAATGGAGTTTTCTGTGAGTCGATAACAGATGAATTCCTAATCAACTGTGACTCTAGAGTAGAGTACAGTAATAACAGTTTGCACAATGAAATGGGGAAAGGGGCAACGCCAACGGAGAGCCAACGAGTTGGTTGAGCCTTTGTTGGGATCATCCAGTAGTTTAGTGGGTTCTCTAGGTGAGGCAAGGATTGATTCCAATGATAAGTAGGGAACTGCAGAGGAAGTCTCTCCCTTCTCTTTTTATTTTTGTTTTATTTCGGAAGGGAGAATAACAGGAAGAATAACATGTCCAAAGAGGGTCAGTGTTGATGATGGAGGATATCATTTTGTTTTTAATTCATTGAGAAATAGCATAGTGCCATCACTACTAGTTGACTATTCACTGGAGGCCTCGGCACACATAGCTCCTTTGCAGAGCCTTCAGTGGAAGAGAATGAAGAGAGGTTGCTGTAGGATGTTGGACTTTATCAGGGATGCATATTTGTATGTGTTAAATATGTATGGTATTTTTGCAATAGATTAATGGAGTTTTCTGTGAGTCAGTAACAGATGAATTCCTAAATCAACCCTGTCCTTGGAAGCTCAGTTACTGAAGCTGAAGCTTGAACACTTTGGCCACCAAATGAGAACTCATTGGAGAAGACCTTAATGTTGTGAAAGACTGAAGGCAAAAGGAGGAGGGGACTGTAGAGGATGAGATAGATACTTGTAGTGAAGATGAGTTTGGGCAGACTCTGGGAGACAATGGAGGATGGGGGACCTGGCATGGCTGTGGTCCATGGGATCATGAAGAGTCACACATGACTTAGGGATGTGCGGTGGGAGCCGTTCTCCTACAACGGAATAGGCACGGGTCCTTGCAACCGTGTGCTTACACGTCCAGAAAGCTGACAAACACCGAACGGGCTTGGGCAATCTGGGAGTAAAGAAAGCCCTAGTTAAGGCCGCAGAGACGAGTAAAGAACAGGCAGACATGACAAAGAGACCCTTTAAACCCTTCCAGGTGGGGAATTTAGTGTACCTATCCACTAAATATCTGCGGCTTCAAGTACCCTGTAAAAATTTGGTCCCAAGTTCCTAGGGCCTTTCAGGGTGATACAAGTTATCAATCCTGTGATGGTGTGGCTCCAGCTGCCCAAGTATCTGGGTAAGATACACCCAGTCTTTCACAGCAGCCTGCTAAAGCCGGCCGGGGTATCACCCCATGGAACAGAGGAGGTGGGTCCAGGACCTATACACGACGGTTACTTCGAGGTACAGGAAATCCTCGACTCTAGGGTACGGAGGGGGAGGCTGCAATATTTAATATTATGGAAGGGTCATCCCATGACAGAAGCTTTGTGGGTGAAGGAGATGGATGTCCATGCACCCCGCTTAGTTCGGCCATTCCATCGCCAGCATCCAGGGGAGCCAGGTGGGGGAAGGACAGAACCTTCCGGTCGGGTGGACAATCATTCACGTGTACCCTCTTGTCTTCCAGGTGGAGTCCTGGTACGGGGAGCCACCTGTTGAGGAACACAGTTAGATGAACTAATTCTACCTTATTGTAAAGCTACATTATGAGAATCTTGCAGGTCTGAAAGTACAATTCTCCCCAGCCCAAGGGACTAGCGACTGTCGCTTCTAACTTTCTTGTCTTTCCCATTATCTAGTTGCAGACTCTGCTGTGTCTTATCTAACCAATCCCTTGATGGTGTCTCTTCTCTCAGTCTCCCTTTCCCATATATATTACAAGAGGACATCTTAACAAATACCACAAAAAGGTGATGTAAGTGCAACTGTAAGAGCAGTGGGGGAGACGTTTGGCAACACAAAACATTTCCAGTAAGAGGCCCAGCTTAAGAGACTGTGCAGTCCCAAGTTGATAGGGAGGAGAGAAGTGGTTTGTGGTAGTCACACCCTAGAATTTCTCACACCCTAGGTAAGAAATTTACAACTTTAGTTTGGCAAGATTCTGTCAATTAGGTGTAAATTAATAAAAAATCAGACTTGATTGGATCTTGTCCCTGCCTTGGCCTTGACAGAAGCTTCTTTATGAGAAGACATGGCTAGTAACATACAAAGAGCTTTTATTGTGTAACAAATCTCTAGAGCTGAGAATGGGTGACATTAGAAGAGGGAATGACCAGTTTATCAAAGCCACCTTCTCGTGAGCATTCAAACCCTCCTTAGAAAAATACACAGACACAAATACTTTCGTCGCCACAATTTATTTTCATTACAATTTAGTGAAAATGGCATGTTTGGGAAAGAACCATATTCCCCTCAGTTCATAGCCCAAACCATAGCATTTCAATCCTCTCAGGTTCTGATCCTCCATATTCTAAATGACTGCCAAATCACAAGTAAATTACTGTTTCTTCACTTCACAAATGTTTCATTTAGCTACAGAAATGTTGGGGCCAATTGTGGTCATAAGTCAAGGACTACCTGTATTGCATAAATAACCAGAGCTCACCATTTTACGCCTCCCTGTTTATTTGATGTACTAGCCAGGCTACAACATTCAACATTGTTCTATGCAAATATTCTCAGAATTCATCAGATGACAATTTCTGCCTTGCGCTTGGAGCGCAACTCTGCAAACTGGAATCAGTTGGCACTTATTTCCCTGTATAGCCTTTTACACACCAACTTTTTATTCTCCTCTGTATTTCTACCCCTCCTTTGTATGTGATCACTATTTATACCTTCTATCCCTCTTACACACTTTTTAGGTTTCTACTCTATATCTCTGATACCATCTATATCTCATTATGACTTTCCATTTTATATAACGTTGTATTTGTCTTTTTAATGACTACATCCACACCCTTGTAGTATGTTGGTCTACCCCTGTAATGATGATTCATTTGGTTGTTATCAGAAACAATTCAAGGAAACCCAGGTTCTTGCTCAACAATAGAACTCAGGTGTGTTTCCAAAATTAGAAGCTTTATTTGCATAACATGACAAAAGTGACTAGAGCTAGGGTTGACTTTAGGGTTGTTTTTTGTCTTATTATGATAAATGAACTGAGCATTATTCAGCATGCAAAGAAAATGGGATTACAGGTAATCCTTGACGTACGACCACAACTGAGCCCCAAATATCTGTTGCTAAGTGAGACATTTGTTAAATGAGTTTTGTGCATTAGGCAGGATTAGAACTCCTGGTTTCTCAGTTATTAGCTGATGCTCTAACCACTACACTAAACTGGCTCTCTGTCCAGAGACTGGACAGCCATTTGCCTATAGGGTTTTCTGCCTGAGCAGGGGGTTGGACTAGATGACCTTCTAGGTCCCTTCCAACTTTACTATTATGATTATGATTATGATTATGATTATGATTATGATTAAGGCATAGGCAAGGGCTAGTATGCTTCTTAAAGGTCTATGGCGATTCTCAGTCATCCAGGTCATGGTTGTCCCAAAGGTGCTTTTTCATGGGGCAACTGGACTTTTTTTCTCTCTCTTTGAAGATGTTTCTCTTCTCATCCAAGAAGCTTCTTCAGCTCTGACCATGATCCTGTCAGAGCTGAAGAAGCTTCTTGGATGAGAAGCGAAATGTCTTCAAAGAGAAAAAAGACAGTCCAGTTGCTCCGTGAAAAAGCATCTATGGGATGCTTCTCAAATGCTCTGAAACTTTCTCTTCCTCTCCCTTTTCTTTCTATTAATCACAAGTTCCACCTTGATTTCATTTAACCCAAACCTGATCTGCAAGAGGGCTCTTTCACACAGCTAACCTGACACAGAAATTCAGAAGTACTAATTATCATGATCCCCCAAGAAGCTTCAATCCTCTCCATGTTCTGCCAATTTTAGTTAGTGCAAATTCCTGACATGTCATTTAAGTATATTGTGCCCAGATAGTCCACCCTCATCTTGCAAATCCCATGGCTATGTGGAGAATTTGATTATCCTTACTGCCAACACTAGAATGATGTTCACGTTTATTGATATACAAAATTATCCTTCACCAACTCTGCATACAACCAAACCATTTACTGCCTTATATTAGTGGGCTTACCTGTAACTGCTAGAGAACAAAAATGTAGAGAGAAAGAAATTTCATGATGGCAAACAAGTACATTTTTTTAAGCCTGGGAGAAGTGTTCCTACCAGATGGTGGTCTCCGGAGTCTCCAAACTGAAATGAACAAAGATGTTGTCTCCACAACAGAAAGTGATGATGTTACCTAGTTGGGTAATGAAACATCTGCAAGAAAGCATCTAAGCTCAGAGAGCACCAGGGACCCTACATATACTGAGCTATTCAAATTTTAGATCTATAGGGATCTCTAGGAATAAAGATGTAAAGTGAATTTCTGTGTGCAGTTCAACAAAGTGAATAGGTTATGTTCTCGGTCACTTACTGCACATCTCTAACCATGGTGGTGCTGTGGTTAGAATCCAGGCTAACTCTGCCGGCTGCCAGCAGTTCGATCCTGATCGGTTCAAGGTTGGACTTAGCCTTCCATCCTTCAGAGTTCAGTAAAATGAGGACCCAGATTGTTGGGGGCAATAGCTGACTCTGTAAACTGCTTAGAGAGGGCTGCAAAGCACCGTGAAGCGGTATATAAGTCTAAGGGCTATTGCTATTGCTAATTAATTTCAAGCAACAGTTGCATAAACAGCATGTAAAGTGAATATTTATTTATTAAGAAAAAATATATGACTGCTCAGCTCATTCACTGTGACTCCTGGCAGGTTACAAAGATTAGACCCCCCCCCCCCCATTACCATATCATCAAGAACAACAAGAAATGAGAGGGGTGTTGAGATGGAAACTGATTGAATTTTTTTTTATCCCATTTATATCCCGCCCTTCTCCGAAGACTCAGGGCGGCTTACAATCTAAAGCACAAACCAATGTGCTTAGCAATAGCCTTCATTCTATGTATATGCCTGCTTATTAGGGCCTTCGGGGGGCCCCAAGCAGCATTATTACAAAGTCAGCTTATTGCCCCCAACAATCCGGGTCCTCATTTTACCTACCTCGGAAGGATGGAAGGCTGAGTCAACCTTGAGCCTGGTGGGACTCGAACCTGCCCTAATTGCAGGCAGCTGGTGTTACTTAAGGAGGCATTAGTCCACTGCTCCACCAAGGCTCTTGAATTAAATACATCTAAAAAAATCATGGCAACCTTACCACATTTCTTGGCGAGGTTTTTTAGAAGTGGTTTGCTGTTGTTTTCTTTCATGGGCTTAGATGGATGGGCCTAAGGTCACCCCACTGGCTTTGTGTCTAAGGTGAGACCAAAACTCTTGGTCTCCTGGTTTGTAACTTGATTCCTTAACCACCACATCAAAATGGCTTTCTATAAAAATAGATTTGGCTAAATGTAACTTAAACAAATAAATTAACTAAAGCTAAAAATGAGTGCACCCTTGGATAACCTGAAAGACCAGATTGGACACAATTTGTCGTGGAGAGAAAAAAATCTATTTGCCTGGCTTTTAAGAGTTGGCAATAACTTGATGGCACATGACTAAAATAAACCACAAGATACATAAGGAATGATTACATTCACCGTCTTTAAATTTCCCCCTTACAATGCATGCAACATTTTTGAAACTTCCTCCAATGTTTTCTGCTATTTTTAATAATACTTCTTATCAAGCAGTAACTTTGCTTCAAGCCAGAGTGGCTTTGGACATGTGTGCCCTTTTGGCTGCAGACACATTTCATTGTTATTTCTCTGCTCAAGTGTTGGTTCAGATTCTGAGGGATTCACAGTTTCTGCTTGAAGCCGCTAGTTGAAGTAAACCTTCTTCACAGCTTTATCTGTGCGAAAGATAAAGTATTTCTGAGGTAAAAGAACTGAACTGAACAGAACAACAGAGTTGGAAGCGACCTTGGAGGTTTTCTAGTCCAGGAGTCCCCAACCTGTGTACCACAGCCCGGTAGTGGGCTGTGGACTGCTGGCCACTGGTTTGCAGGACAGGCTGGCCAGTGTGTGCGTGTGCGCGTGCACACCCCCACACACTTGCACTAGCACAGCAGCCAGGCACAAAAACGGGCCATTGCCGCTGTACCTCAGGGCGTGAAAACAGGCTGCCGCTGTGCCTTCAGGTATTGAAACAGTTCACCACCCCCACCACAGGGTGCAGAAACAAGACACTGTGCCTCGCAAGAACAGGGCAGGCCTAGTATCATATGGACACTAGCCCTGCCCCGTTTGCGGTGCACCCATGCTCACACCCCTGTACGCATGCATGCACACGCATGCATGCAAATTGCTTCCCTCTCCCTTTTCCTCTGATCCGCCAACCGACAAAGGTTGGTGACCTCTGTTCAATATCCTGCTAAAGCAGGAGACCTAACACCATTGCAGACAAATGGCTGTCCAATCTCTTCTTAAAAACCTTCAGTGATGGCGCACCCACAATCTCTGTAATAAACCCTTGTATGTTGTCCCTCAAGTCTAGGTTTGGATGACCATAATTGCTCCAAAGTGTTTTATAGGGGACTATGCCCTCAGAGTCTGCTCAGAAGCTTCAACTGGTCCAGAATGCAGTTGGTTTGTCGCTGTGTGAATTCTGACTCAAGAACTGCAATGGTTACCGGATTGTTTGTAGTTGTTGGTGCTGGTTCTCAATTTCAAGAACTGTTATCGTTTAAGATCTAAATACACTGTCTATGTAGCAACTTATTCCGGCTGTTTTTGCCTATCCATCCAGAGCTGGAAAAGGCCTTTGCCTGGCTCCTGTAGCTCAGCAGGAGGAATTTGTTGGGATCCTGCAACTGGGCCTTCTCTAACACTGTCCTTATGCTTTGAAACTGTTTCTCAGTTTTAGCTAAACAGCTAGGTTGACACAGAGTTGCTGTTGTTAAGGAACATTGGAGAATGGTGTGCTATGTTCATCTTTCAAAGCTCTTGGACGAAAGACAATTTATCAAGCTAACAAGCGGTAGATTTTCCCTCAAGATTTGTGAGTAGAATAGCGACACTGCATTGCATTCAACATCTGTCGGGCTCCTTCATGAACTTAACTACTCTCTTTTTTTCTCACCTAGAAAAAGGTGTTTGGTTTTTTTTGAAGCTGCAGGTTGCCATCTCTAGTTAATAGGGATGGCAGTCCATTTTAATGCCCAGTGGTTGTACCTACAGCCTAAGAGTAAAAGTGGACAGAAGTAAAAGGGAAAAATATCCAGGATGGGCCACTCTACAAAATATCTCCATTATGTCGCAACATTACAAAGGCTGGTTCCATTGGAAATCCTGTTTAGAGTGGATGGAACAATATAAAGTAAACACAACACCCAGGTGTGCAAATTTGGTTTGAAGGTGGAGTCTTTATTTCATGCTTTCTTGGATGACGAACAAAATCAATAATACACACACACATAAAAAGTGATTCCCCATAAAGAGCTAATGTAGAGAAAAAAGTAAAAACTGTTCTGTTCAGTTCATGGACACGTTGATGTATCTTTTATAGAAACAGAATACTTTTTAACCAAGAAATTCTTTACAGTTCAGGTTATCTCCAGGGGTTTCTGGTGATATGTGATCCAATGTTGTTTCTTAGCTTTTCAAGATCATGTATGTGTGGGTGGGTGTCAGAATCCATTTATATCACATTCATAAATGTATGTTTAAAACATTATCCCCCCCTCCCGGATTCTGCCATCTCCTGAGGAAGGAGGAGCGGATGTGGATTCAGCCTGCCTTAGGTTATTTCAAAGACCAAGGGAAAACTTTTGAACTGGGGGAACAAAGGGGAGGGTTAGGGAAGAAGGCATCTGGCCTGCGTCTCCATTTGAGTCTGTAAAGGAAGAAGGCAATAACCATAAAGATCTGAAGTTCCCTTTTTCCCATGAAAGGGATGACACGAAGTAAATGAAGGGGGGTTGAACCAGGAACTCTTTATAAAGTTTCAGTCTGTAAAACAATACCAGGTCCTGTCTTGTATTTCCACAACCAAACATGTCCTAGTAAAAATTCCTCTTGGAGTAGAACTGGCTCCAAGAGTTTTTGTTTTCCTAAGACGTGAATTGGGGTGGGTCCTGACAGTGTGGGTGTACACATGAACATATTGACTCCTGGCAAAATGTGACTGGGTTGGGAGCTGTTCCCAAACACTGAAGAAAAGTGATTACTTTATTGCACTCGCTTAAAAGCTGTTACCATAAGAGAGAGAATGGGCTGCAATTAAATTGTCATACAACTTTGTGTGCTTGCAAAACACGAAGATCAAGACAGAATTTACAGTAATTTCTGAAGGTAGATGGCCTGGTCTCTCCTACCACTTAGGAGCAAATTCTTCTTATCTTGGTTTCTCATTTTTTACCAATATGTCAGATTTGGTTTAATATGTTTGAAGATTTTTTAGTTTCTACTTTTTGAAATGAGCTTTAGGCCGTTCAGATCTGTTTTATTCTTTTGGAGTTTTGTAAGGTAAGAATGAGTGGATTGGGATGGCAAGATGTAATGACCTAATTTGTAATATTTGTTACAGCAAGTTAATATTTTTGAATAGGATGGCTTTCATGAAGGGTAAGTTTTGTTTGTAAAAGTTAATACAGTTGGGCTTTAATAATAAAGATGAGTTTGATCTTGAAAGATATATGTGTTGTAAAAGTTATCTTTTAAATTTTGTCCTCTGACTTGTTCAGAAAACCCCTTGGCTATTTTGTACATTTAAAAAAAAACTATTCATGATTGACAATGAAATGGGCTGAGATATCAAAGTTGCCAGCAGCTTTGGTGTACCACCATGTGCTTGTTGATTGTGTTAATCAGCTCTCCTTTGTAATGAAAATGACCTTGTTAATTTAGCCTCTCCATGTAATGTTTTCCAGATGGTTGAACATTAAGCCCCGTTACTTTTTGTCAACATGATTGTGATCCAGGTACTTGGCACCCAGCTTGTGATTATGATGTGAGAGTAAACCACAACGCTGGTGGAGAAGCTGGCAGGAAGTCGCAAGCCGCAGTCCCATGAGGACCTCACTTAGCAATCTGCTTGATCCTCACTTAATAAGGGCAACCAGAACTGCTAGAACAGCCATGGCTAAGTGATGTGGTCATGTGACGTCACACTTAGTGACGTCACATGATTCTGGTAATTCCAGTCCCAATTGCTGTCGTAAGTTAAGGACTGCTTGTCCCAAAGGTGCTTTTTCAAAAGGCGACTGGACTTTCTTAGTTTTTCCTTGAAGACATTTTGCTTTTCATTCAAGAAGCTTCTTCAGTTCTGACTGAATGATGGAGGATGGAAGGATTTCATCCTCCATCTTTCCAACCTCCACCATTCATTCATTCATTCATTCATTCATTCCATCCTTCCATCCCAAAGCACCTTTGGACAACCATGGGCTGGATGACTGAGAATCTCCACAGACAATAAGGACTATTTGTAATGCTTCTCCCACATTGAGCAATGCTGAAGTCAAAGGCAAAATAAGTGCAGTCTATCTTTGACTATTTATTTTTCTAATCATGTACTGCTCAGAGTCTTAGAGGAATACAGCAGAAAAGAAAATATGATGGGACAGATTCTCCTCATACTAGATGGCCAGATGTCAAGTATGAGTTCTCTGAAGGATTGCTAACACATTGTGGGTTCAAACTCATTCAGAAGTGGTGCAAGTGGCTGATGTCATTTCAATGGCTGCAGAGCCAAAACATTGCAGCCTAGAATGCCAGCCTTGCTCTCAGCTTACTGAGACAGAATATAATTTATTTAACCTTAGCCATTGAAGTAGTTAACCATAATTGTCTAGTTAGGGTTTCTGGTTCTACCTTGCTCCATAGAAGTCGGTTTCTTTGTATCATCCTCTCATATTGGAAGAGTTGACTATCCATCACAGGCCAGCATTCGTGGTCAGTAAGGAAGAAAAAAAAGTAATCAAAGGAAAACTTGGTCTATTCCAGGACCAACTCTAAGACAGACTCTTGGGGAGGCTTAAGATTCCTCCTGGATCTGGTGTCATCCCAGCACTTAGAAGCTATCAATAAAACTAGAGTTTTCTGTAAGCAAAACATATGACCAGGGAACAGACGGGAATAATGGATAAGTTGCAATTGATTCACGGAGGGCAAGACAAGGAGTGATGGGTCGGAACTAATCAAGGAGAGAACCAACTAGAAATAAGAAGAAACATCCAGACAGGGAGAACAATTAGTCAATAAACCAACTTGCCTCCCAGACTTGTAAGAACATAATCGCTGAAGGTTTTTAGGAAATGATTGCATAACCATTTGTCTGGGAAGGAATAAGGACTCCTGTCTTGGGCAGGGGGAAAGATCTCCAAAATGCCTTCCAGGCAGCCCTATGATTCTATGAGTATGCTCCATTCTCATCTGCGTCAATGACCCGATATCCTTTCATATGAAAATAAATCCCATCGATTTAGCAGTATTTACACTGTTGCCCAGCTGCTAATTTGTTTGAAAAAACTAATTGCCAGAAACATTTATTTTGAATTTGTTTTTATTTTTTTTTAAATATAGCAAGGAAAATGGCAGATGGCAGGCACTGCCTTACAAAAGGCATTCCATTACACTGTCACGCACATAAGGGTGCCTCTTAGATGGCAATCATACCTCATCAGAAAACAATGTCAATATATATATATATATATATATATATATATATTTGTTCTTCAGTATGATGATTGTAGCCTTGCCTCCGTTGTTGGAAGCGTAATTACTTAAACCAATTAATCTAGTCCAATCTTAACTAAGCCTTTTCAAAGCACTATGTAAAGAGCCCGTTAAACTCAACAATGTCTAGATCGCTGGGGTTCCTTTACTCACGTGACATCCTTAACACCAACGTTCATTTCTATTCTTATTTAGGATATGCGTTAATTAGATATATTAAATGGGCACCAGCAATTGCTGAAGCCAAAACCTCTTTGATTTAAGCCTTCTTTGGTGGAATTCAACGGGAGGTATTCCCCCCCCACACCGTCCCATTTGAGCAGAAAGGACATTAATAAGTTGGGATTATTAGAGGGGTCTGTCCAGTAGGAACAAAAAGACACTGGGCAGAAGGATAGCAAAAGATAGGCAGCTGGAAATCCGGCTGGCACCACTTTGGGCTTCTTTAAGTTCGACATTTGCAAATTTATAAGATGTATCTCCAATGGTCAAGGTGGAATTTGTGACAAAGATGCTGTTGTCAACAGCACATCCCCTGGCAATGAAGTCTTGAGCTTTAGCTGAACCTGTGAAAGCAAAAGATATGGGGGCAGGGTGGACTAGAATTAGTATTTTTTTCTCCGCAGGAGCGATGCTGAATTTGGCTCAGCTGTGCCTCCCTTCCCTCCCCTGCCATTTTCACTAGAGGTGTGCGAATCTGCTTCCCCCACCCCACCCCCTTGGCAGGCAGGCACTTTCTGAGATCCTGATCTGTTTGATCTGGCACATATCTAAATCAATGAACTGAAAATAAAACCAACACATTTCATCTGAGTCATAGTGGCGCAGTGGTTAGAATGCAGTATTGCAGGCTAATTCTGCCCACTGCCAACAGTTCAGTTCTGACTAGCTCAAGGTTGGACTCAGCCTTCCATCCTTCAGAGGTCGGTAAAATGAGGACCCAGATTGTTGGGGGACAACAGGCTGACTCTGTAAACCGCTCAGAGAGAGCTGTAAAGCACTGCAAAGCAGTATATAAGTCTAAGTGCTATTGCTATTGTTATTGTGTGCCTTCCTACTGGATTACAGGTAGTCCTACTGACTCACAACAGTTCATTTAGTGACCGTTCAAAGTTACAACGGCACTGAAAAAAATGACTTCTCACTGTTTTTCACACTTACGGCCTTTGCAGCATCCCCATGATCATGTGATCAAAATTCAGATGCTTGGCAACTGACTCATATTTATGATGGTGGCAGTGTCCCGGGGTCATGTAATCCCCTTTTGCGACCATATGACCAGCAAAGCCCATGGGGAAGAAGCCAGACTCACTTCCCAATCGTGTAACTAATTTATCAACTTAAGGACCATGGCAAGAAAGGTGGTCAAATGGGGCACAACTCCCTTAACAAATGTCTCACTTGACAACAGAAATTGTGGTGGTAAGTCGTAATAGGTTTGCAAGCGGATACGTGCCACAAGAGCTGGAACTGTGCCACATAGAAGAGAGTGGAGGTTGGGGTTTTGCATAGGATTTTTTGTGTACTGCCCATCACAGAATGCCAGAAAACTCTCAGAATTTCTCCTTCCTTCCTTCCTTCCTTCCTTCCTTCCTTCCTTCCTTCCTTCCTTCCTTCCTTCCTTCCTTCCTTCCTTCCTTCCTCCCTCCCTCCCTCCCTCCCTCCCCTCCCCCCCTCCCTTCCCCTCTCCCCTGAAAGCTATCAGAACAAGGGTTAAGATTTACATAAGGTCCTCGTTCATCAGATTACCTTAATAGCAATAAGGACTTCAACTCAGCCTCCGATATTTTTTCACCCACCTGATGACGTGCTTAGGCTAAGGGAACATTTCTCCTAGAGGTAGCCCTCAGCTTACCACCAGCCACTTAGAGACCACTCAATGTTACAACGGCACTGGGAAAAAAATGACTTAACTGCTGTCACAGCAGCTCCCTGGTTCACATGATCCACGATTTGGAAGCTTGACAACTGGCATGTATTTATGACAGTTGCAGTGTCCTGGGGGAAAGTCAATGGGGGAAGCCTTGTTCACTTAATGGCCATTTGATTTACTTAACGACTGCAGTGAATCGCTTAACAGCCGTGGCAAAAACAGTCGTACCACCAGGCATTTAAGAACCAACTGGCTTAGCCACAGAAATGGCGGTCTCTGCTGTGGCTGTAAGTCGTGGACTACTGCGTGAGACTGCAGGAAGCCAATACAGTACAGCTTTTGGAGACGAGAGTCCGAATGAAAATGTAAATGAATCTACGAAGCGATGTTTCTGATTTACCTTTTGTGATTGTCCCGGTGAGACTGAAGCATTTCTTCTGGAGTTCGTTGCAGTACATTTGTTTGTCATCACATGTTTTCTTGTTGGGATCAAAGCATGAAGGGCAAACCATAGTACTTTTGGGAACAGTCATGTTAAGGTCTAGAATGGTTAAAATATCAACGAGTTAGCACTGAGCTGAACCTTCGGCATTATTTCCATGAGCAAAATTATCCCAGGGGTATTTTGGGAGGGGAAATCTTGTCCACTTCTGTCAGATACCCAAATTGGTATTTGATTTGATTTGATTTGATTCTCTGCAGGATGAACGGCGTAGGTTCTGAAGCAACAGCTGGACTCCTGCTTTCGATTTAATGGACATTGAGGTCTACTTACCTGAGGTTTAGACATTTTAATGGACAAATTATACGTTCAAGCCTATTTTGTCAAGCCTTGCTTACCTTGGGAGTTGACCTGGCGCCTAATAAATACAGTCACCCAACTATGTAGCAAGAATTCCATCCAGAGGGTTTGCTATTAAAACGGATGAAGTGGGAGTCGGGGAAAACTAAAAATAAAAATAAAAGCAGATTTAAAAAAAAAAAACAACCACAGAGATGCCACCTACCTGGAAGGATATCTTGATTGCAGTTATCTTTGTCATTACAGCATGTAATGTTGCTCGCCAGATAAAAATCCTTCTCAGTGGACATGAGGACAAACCCTTGTTTGCATAAAGTAGGTTCCTTCGTTTCATTCTGGCAGCCTTTAATGATTACTTTGTCTTTCTCTGCAGAGAAAGGGGAGGAAAAAATTGTGTTACAAAGGAGCTGAAAAGACAGCCATTGGCATTTGTGAAAAGCACTTCTCAATAGTCCCAGAGGTGTTTTTTCCAAAGGGCAACTGGACTTTCTTGCTTTTTTCTGTTTCTTGAAAAAGCTTCTTGGATGAGAAGAGAAACGTTTTCAAAGGGGGGGGGGGGAATAAAACCGAGAAAGTCCAATTGCCTTTTGAAAAGCACCTTCGGGACAACCATGACCTGGATGATTGAGAAGCTTCACAGACACTTCTCAGGAGACTCCAGGTGTGGGGTTGGGAAGGATCCTGTGCCTTCACCTTTTGCATCTAGAGAGATAAGGATGATTTCCCCGACAACTAGACCTGGTGTACATTTTTTACAATCTCCTGGCATGGTGGAAAGATAAGTTCAGCCATGTTTTCCCTGCCACGTTGCTTAAACACCATCTCCACTTCCACGCACCCCACCGTAAAGCTGAGACCTCTGCCAAGGGCTTTTAAAAAGTTGTTGAACAGCAGAGGTGTAGGTAATTAAGTCGAGGAGGGCGCTCCAGGTTCAAATGAACAGAGAATGCAGTAGGGCTCATGGGGGGCGGCGGCGGGGGGTGGGGGGGGGGAGAGAATGTATATAAAAAAATATCAGTGAAATGGTGACTTTTAAAGGAGACTCCCAAACACCGGCCTTTCCGTGTGGCAGAATTCTTCGGCTTTTTTGAGTCTTTGAGAACGGCAGCCTGGCTATTCTGGGAAGGGAAGCAGGAAACAGCCTGATCACTGCTAGCTCTTTTACTAATGCCGAAGGAGACTTTCCCAGGAGATGGTCCGGAGGCCAGGCTAATGCGGATGCTGGGAAATTTGTCTCTTACCCCTGTTTTTCTCAGAAGTGAGCTGGTGTTGGGCACCGATCTTCTCGTCTCCTGCTTCTCTCTCCCTTTCCTTCTCACTTCCTTCTCCTTCCTTCCTTCCTTCCCTCTTCTTTTCCTTTTCTTTCTTTTCTTCTCCCCCTCTCTCTTCCTTTGCTTTCCTTCCCCTTCCCCTTCCCTCTCCTTTCCTTCCTTCCTTCCCTCTCCCTCCCTCTTCCTTTCCCTTCCCTTCCCTTCCCTTTCCTTTCCTTCCTCTCCCTTTCCCTTTCCCTTTC
>JAKJMR010000167.1:1040882-1082198 GCA_024449315.1 Daboia siamensis | reverse complement strand
GCTGGCTGGGGAATTCTGGGAGTTGAAGTCCACAGGTCTTAAAAGTGGCCAAGGTTGGGGACCCCTGGATAAAGGGGTCCTTGTGGCATCCAAAAAGAGAGCTGCCAGGTTGCCTGTTCCGATTCTACCTCTGCTATCACTCCAAATGGTTCCATTGCAGGAATTGGGTATGTCTAGTTTCATGAAAAGAACATGATAGCAGTGTTCTGATATCTAAGGGGCTGCCACAAAGAAGAGGGGGGGGGGGGAGTCAAAGCTATTCTCCAAAGCACCTGAAGGCAAGACAAGAAGCAAGGGATGGAAACTAATCAAGGGGAGAACCGACCTAGAACTAAGGAGAAATTTCCTGAGAGTGAGAACAATTAATTAGTGGAACTGTGGGTGCTTCAACCCTGGAGGTTTTTAAGAAGAGATTGTCTGACATGGGATAGGGTTTCCTGCTTGAACAGGGAAACCTGAGCAGGGTTTGGGCTAGAAAACCCCCAAGGTCCCTTCCAACTCTGCTGTTCTGTGTTATTCATGTTCTGAAGAACTGTCTCTTGGCTGTTCGGTGGAAACCTACAAGGATGGTAGTATCTGGCATACTGGTCATAAATCTGTCTTTTGGCTGGGTTCACACAAGACACTATACTCTTTTGTTGACTTCTACATGAAACCAATGTGTGAGGTCATCCACTCCACTGGAGTCCAATATAATCAGATATGCAATTATACCTTTTGAGCCCAGACTGGCCATATGAAGCTTTCAGTCTCATCTCAATGCCTGGAGGCTGTGCAAATCCGGGAGGGGAAAAACAGAGTCCAGTCAGTCCTATAGTGACCGAATGGCTGTGGCTATTGGGACTGCCCATGGGAATTTTCCATCTTTACTCCTAGATGGGGTTGCACTTCCCAGTCAGGAGTGGTGAGCAGGTAAGAGAGAGGAGCAGCTGGCCGCTTTGGCCAAGGGTGATGGAATGTAGTGAGCAGGTGGATTTCCAGCAAAGTGGGGGGGAGCATTCAAGAGGAGTAAGAGGCAACTCAGCCTGGATATTACGTGTGAGAGAAAGAGGTTGAAGACAATCCCTCCCTAATAGTTCCCAGAGTATATTGTAAGTGCAAATAGCACCTGAGTCCTCAGTCTGGCAAGATTTTCTCTGTAGGGGTGAAACAATAAAGAACTCAGCTTGGAAGAATCATCACATATTTGCACAGCTCCATCTGGAGCGCCGGACTTGACTTATTACAATGTGTTCTATATGGGGCTGTTCTTGAAGACCACTGAGAAGCCTTCAGTGGGTCCAGAATGCAGCAGTGTGAGCCGGGGATCGGCTTGCCTCAGCATGCTCATGTCATTTATTTATTTATATTTCCTATTTTTAAACTGTCCATTCTTCCTGAGAGAGGGACTATGGACGGTGTACAAATATCACCAGTAAAACATTGTCAGGATAATTTAAAATTAAAAGTTTTAAAATTCCAAAAATAGCATGATAAAATTTAGCAATGTCTCTATGCTGAGTTCCACTGGTTTAACCCTGGATGCCATCTGGGTGTTTGCATAAATGAGCTCTATTAGGCAAATGAAACTTACCAGCAATCAAGGTTCCAGAGGCGGTCATACAATGATTGTCTTGTCCTACGCAGTTCAGAGAGTTGATCTCTTCGCACTGATCAGAGCCAAGGTTAAAGCAAGCTGGGCAGGTCCGCCCATTGAGGGTGGTATTCTCAGCGGGTACTACAAAGATGATGCCACACAGAAACCTTAGTTCAGCAGCTCTCACTTATATGCCATAATATATAAATCAAAGCATTTACAGACATGAATTTACTGCGCTGGGCATATTTATGATCATACCTGCTACAGCAGGGGTCCCCAACCCCCGGTCCGTGGACCAGTACCAGGCCGTGGCAAGCCAGCAACTGGGCTGCACAAACAAGCAAAGCCCCATCTGCGAGATGCAGGCAGCCCACGAAACCACACCCCCTCCGGTCCACAGAAAATCCTCTCTCCACGGAACCGGTCCCTGGTGCCCCAAAGGTTGGGGACTCCTGTGCTGCAGGACACAAATCTCATAGAATTGCAGGGGAAGCCCACTGTTCTACTGGAATTCTGAACGAGTCACTACTTCTAAGCAGATCTGGCAATTACAATGGGAGACACAGTTTTACTCCAGACTGGTTCAAAAACAATAGTGGATAATTTCCATTTCAGCTGATGGTAGGTACATGGTCAGTTACAGTTTTACTGTTTGTGGGAAGCAGGCAAGGCAATCTCTCTTTGTCACAATCTTTGTCACAAAAAGAAGAAACTGTAGCTGAGATCATTATTCCATTGAAGACTGCAATGTTTTAATCACCTGTAGCCGGACAGCTCTGCAAAGTGGTTTCCTAGGTGTTCCAACAACCTTTGATCGGAAAAAAGGAGAAGAGGCAGGAGAAAACTAGCTAAGAAGCCTTAACATAACCATCTAAGGAGCTGCCAGGAACCTAATGGAACTGGGGAAGTAGATAAGAAAAAGGATTTCTCCTTGTTTGCTTTTCCATACAAACGAATCTATTGAAAATCTCCAAAAGAGGTGACGGAAAGACTCTCTGGAGGATGGTGGTGCAAGGAGAAGTAGAAGGAACACCAGAAAGAGGTGATAACCTTGTCCCTCAAACTTTGGCAGCTTGAAAACGTGTGGATTTCAACTCCCAGAATTCCCCAGCCAGCATGCCTATGAATTCTGGGATTTGAAGTCCACACATCTAGGTAGCAAAAGAACTCATATCTTTTGTTAAAAGGCAGAAGCTTTTGTGAACTGCACAGTTCTTCCAGACTTTTCACAAAATATCCCGCATGCCAACTCTAGAGAAAATACAGAATCTTGGAAATTGCAAGTGGGATTTCTCGACCTCCTTTGTAGTGAATTGATCAAGAGGGAGGTCTTTTGAAATGCATCGAAATGCTTCTCCGTGCGTCTCTTACCACCTTGCTGTTCACCAGTGAAGCTGATGTTCAGTTTGAAAAGGCGAGGTTCCCCCTGGATATCCAAATGCGATCCTCCCTCTTAATGTTAAGAAAACTAAAGGAATGTTGAGGAATGAAGTTTGAATTTTGGCCTATAGAATGTTGCATTCCTGGTTTCCTTCATACTTTTTCCATGCACTGCTAGCATGAAGTGATTTTATTTCTTATGCCAATGGTCTGTTTTAATCTGGTATTTACAAAGACAAGACTTGTATGCCGCTCAGAGTCAGCTTTGACTGAAAGGATTTATAAACCGTGTAAAATTAATTTTTAAAAGTACATCAGTTTTAAGCAGCGTTGGACCTGTTGGCTGCTCGAACTGGATGTGCCAAATTAGGTAGAAAGGAATACATGGAAGTAAGCTACCCCAGTGAAAATTTGGGGGAGTAAGAATATCAACTTCAGGAACTTTGGTTTGGGAGAAAACAAACGGTTCCTTACAATCTAACGCTTTGTGGTTGCATGAGTCTTCTTGGCAACAGCTGGTGATGCTCCAGAAATGGATCTCAGAGTTGATGGTGACACTGATTGGGCCAGGCTGGCAGTTGCTTCTAGCAGAGCAGACTTTGACTGTCTCGGTGATTTTGTCAGACCCTGGTGAAGAAGATGCAGACAAGAGAGGTTTTGTTAAATTAGATACACCTTGTTGAAAATCTGTTTTGGTAAAATAACTGAAAGTACCATCGAGGCAGATAATATTCTGAAACTGGAGAGACTTCTCTCCTTTTTTTAGATTCAGAATAATGGGGTTCTAGGTATTCAAAAATGAAGTCTTGCTATAATCTATTTGGAAGGAAGATATACTGTATGAGTGGTGTACAATAATATAAAATATGTCTAATTTGAATATTTAGGCATATAAATACACTCCTTATATATGTATATATTGATTTCTATCCCACCTCAAGGGGATGCACAAATATATCCATTGGGGTGCAGGAAGAAAACGCTAGAATATCTATTCATGTTTATTTATTCCATCTTTTTAAAAAATTCTTGGGGGAATATTTACATATTTGAAATGTATCATCTCAGTCAATCAATCTTTATTTGGTCATAGACCAGCAGGTTCATCCATCTGAAGTTAATGACTCTGAGTGTCTAACAATGTTAAAAAAATATAGCGAACAGAAAGACCCCAGCCTGCAAAATAAATAACACCCACAAAAGAGCAGCCAGCATAAAGTCAGATCCATCCCTAACAATTAACATGGTCAATGCAGAGGTGAACCCCATCTCCTGACCCACCCACACACACACCAAGCTTGGTAACAGAACCAGGTGTTGAACACCTGATGGAAGCCAGCCTAGTTGGGGCCAATTATCTAACTTTCAAAGAGTATGATAGTCCAAAGGATGGGTGGTATGTTTTATAAAGTTTAAAAAGTTTACAATGTTCTCTAAGGTCCATACTATATGAATAAGTAGACATGTATCAAAAAATCAACATACTGGGAAGTGCTGCTCCAACGTTTTAGGGATAAGGTTGCCCAGTTGAAAAAAAGCTTGCTACTTCACTGTTCTAGGCTCTCTTCTGGGAACTAAGCTCACTTAACTCCCTCTGCTGGTTCAGAGCAAGTCCTGAAACCTTGTCTGTCTTTTACTCACACAAGGAATTTACTCCTATGAAGGTAAGACAGGTGTCTTCAGACGCTCCGCAGGTGCGGCTCAAGCCAGTGCAGTCTTTACCTGGACCTTGACAGGTCTCACAGATGAAACAGGAACCTGGAAAAAACAACAACACAGATGAGATGTGGCTTATTCAATAAGCTATGATGGAGAAACTGTGTTTCAGTTGAATATGTCTCATGGTGCAGAGTTGTGTTTCTTAAAACTTTTTGTTCTTAGAAACCCTTTCCAGTTTTAAAAAATTATGAAGAACCCTCAAAAAACTTTTGTTTGCACGGGTTACCTTTATTGATATTTAAGGTAAAGGTAAAGTTTCCCCCGCACATGCGTGCTAGTCGTTTCCGACTCTAGGGGCCGGTGCTCATCTCCGTTTCAAAGCCGAAGAGCCAGCGCTTCTCCGAGGACGTCTCCGTGGTCATGTGGCCGGCATGACAAGACATAAAAAGTGCACAGAACGCTGTTACCTTCCCACCGGAGTGGTCCCTATTTTTCTACTTGTATTTTTATGTGCTTTCGAACTGCTAGGTTGGCAGAAGCTGGGACGAGTAACAGGCGCTCACTCTGTTATGCGGCACTCGGGATTTGACCCACCAAACTGCCGACTTACTGATTGACAAGCTCAGCGTCCTAACCCCACTGAGTCACCCTTTATTGATATTTACCATATAAAAATTGATGCTTTTTGAAAGAATATTTATTTATGGAATCATATAAAGGCACCACCATAAAGCCCGTGAAATTTTAAGTAAATGTTTTTTCAGAAAAAAACCCTCTATATTTTTTAACAACAACAAAAAAAAGAGAGACATTATTTTAAAATTTGGCAAATATCTTCCCTATCTAGTAAATAATTTTGATTTTGGAGATCCCCTGTGATGGGTTAGAGGGGACCTCAGGGATCATCAGACCACACTCTAAGAAACAGACGTGTGGAGAAACCGTACCTCAGCGTTTCATCAGAATCAGAAGAGGTAGGAAATCCATCTAGAGTTTCTTGTCTTCATCAAATGAGGCTGTCTGTCTTTGGTAGCCCCTCTAGAGTCCATACTCAGAATAACAGAGTAATAAAGTTGGAAAAGACCTTGGAGGCTTTCTAGTCCAGTCCCCTGCTCAGGCAGGAGACCCTATACCAGGGGTCTTCAAACGGTGTTTTTATTACTCATGGACTTCAACTCCCAGAATTCCTCAGCCAGGCATGCTGGCTGAGGAATTCTGGGAGTTGAAGTCCATGAGTCACAAAAGGGCCGAGTTTGAAGACCTCTGCCCTATACCATTCCAGACAAGTGGCTGTCCAGTCTCTTAAAAACCTTCAGCGATGGAGCACCCACAACTTCTGGAGGCAAGTCATTCTCCTGGTTAATTGTTCTCACTGCCAGGAAATTTCTCCTTAGTTCTAGGTTGCTTCTCTCCTTGGTTAGTTTCCATCCACTGGGTCTTGTTTTCCCTTCGGGTGCTTCGGAAAATAGGTTGACTCCCCCATCTTCTAACCTGTGGCCTCTAGAGCAAGGTAAAAACATTCAAGCATACAAGCACATCTCTGAGACTGGACGCATCCACCTTGCCTTTAGTCTAGCTGTAAAGCAGAAAGACTGCTGTGTCCATAACTGCATGAAAGCAAACTTACCTTGAGTTAGGAGGGTGGCCAGAAGGACACCGAGGCTGGACAAAGAGGTCATGTTGGTGAGTCCTGTAATCTGCAGTTCCGTAGAATCTGAGATGGAAGCATATATATATATACTGGACCAATTACATAAGGGTGAGGGAGTGAGCAAACAAGATTGGCTTGAGAGGCACTTAAAACCTGGGCAGCCCCTATTTGCTTTCTGTACTCTTCCTTGTCTGCCGATGGCCTCAAGGGGCCCCTTTGTGTGCCAGGTGGCTGTATTCCCCTCGCCAAAAGGAGCACAACCAACTTTATTTTCTGAAATGTCTCTAGTGCTTGGCAAGGGAGGGAGACAAGGTGTTGCATTTCAATTCAAAGAAAATAAAAAGAAAGCCAGAGAAAAAGAGGAATGCTTCATCTAAAATCTAATGGCCACTTCACATTTTGTCCAGAACAAATGACCCCATTTGCAGTGGGACCAAGTCCCAGTCATCTAAACTTTCACTGCAGCTTGGCATGGGGGGGGGGGGGGGGGACAGCCATCTGGAGATGCCAAGATTGCAATCATTCAGAACAACCTCTTCAGATTGCCTTTATTTCCAAAAGTAACACACTGTGCATTTGTGTGTATGTGTAAGGGGGTGGAGGTTCACTGTGAATCTGGGGGCAAGCAGGCATCTTATCAGCAGTTCCAGGTGCTGAGAGCCTGCCTTGAAGGCTTTTGTTTTCAAAGATCTTGGCATTATTTTGCATCCTGATGACTGGACAATTCTAGTGAACATAGTTGTTCCCAGTTGGAAATGGCCAGTATAATGACAGCACAATTGCTTCTGTAACTGCCCTTAAGGCAGTTGGAACTTGTCACTTTTTCACCCTTCACAATGAAGGGTGAGGAGGTCCAGTCTGCAAAGAACTTCTGGGTATATAAAACTTTACTGTGCTGTTAACCAATCCTGAAATGGCTCAACAGCTAACATAGGGATTCAAACAAAACCCAGTTCTTAAATATGGTAGCTAAAGAAATTCCAAGAGGGTCTGAAACCAAAGAGACATAACACTGACTTCTGAAACAAGATGTGTGTTTTCGGAGCAGTTTTGGAAAGGAAACAATATTAATAGTCACAGCAAGGAATTAAATGGGATGCTCTTCTCAGACTTGAGCATTAAAGGTTGTGAAGCCCCAAAGGTATCAACATTAACTAAAATTAAGAAACATTATGAAGTGTGTGTGTCTGTGTGTGTAAAACAAACATGTCAGTACTAGATTAATAACCAGATTCATAGAAATAATGCATTGCTACTTTTGTTGATTTTTTAAAAAAGAAATGTTACTTATTTGCCTTTTCAGAGATAAGGCTAGCTAGGCTATTTTACTTCCTCCAAACTAGAGTTTTTTCTTGCCAACTAAGGGTGGAAATCCCTCCCAATGTTTTTCAAACTTAGTCACTCTTGTGGCTTTCAAATTCCCAGAATTCCTCAACAAGACCATGCTGGCTGAGGAATTCTGGGAGTCGAAGTCCACACGTCTCAAAGCGTCCAAGTTCGAAAAACTCGTTTCAAAGCGCCCAAGTTCGAAAACTTAACTCCCTCAAAAAGGCAGGGGGAAAAAACCCGCATGCGCAGAAGCGCAAGCAAAAGGCCGCGCTTCCAGCGCCAAAAGCATTGGTGATCGGAAAGGCGCGAATTTGAGCATGCGCCAAGAGTTTCATTTCTCCACCCTCCACCAAGACCCCTCCCGCTCGGTCTGACTGCGCGGCGTTTTAGAAGAACGTCATGGGTTTGAGTTTGCGCGCGGAGTGGAGGCCAGCAGGAGGAACCATAGAGACGAGCGTCGCTGAGTGTAGAACGCCCATTTCCGGCGCCTGGCGGGGTTTTGCTGCCGGGTGACGGCGGGTGACAGAAAGTGGCGGGGCGATGCCGGAGATCGAGATCCGACATGTGGTATCCGCGAGCAGCTCCGACACGGTAGCGCGGCGGCTTCCTCGGGCGGGGGGAGGGCGTCCGCTTGGGGAACAAGGCAGCGGGGAGATGGGGCTGTTACGTTGGGGGTATGGAGGCAACCATTCTGAGGCGGGGGGGGGGGGGGGGGGGGGGGGGGGGGGCGCGGGGGTGGTGGGGGGGGGGGGGGGGAGAAAATAGCACGGAAAAAACAGCCTCCACTCGACGAAGCCGTGCTTGCCTTCCCACGATACCTAGGCCAGACAAAGCCAGAATGGCTTACTTTAGGCTCCAGCGTGTTGCGGGGGAAGCCAGCAGTGGTCGCCGGGCTGGGAGAGAAACCGACCGTTGCCTTAAGCCGTAACCTGGATGGATGGATGGATGGATGGATGAATGAATGAACCTTTATTCTCAAACTACAACCGTGTATACCTTGAGACTGGCTGAGCCAATCTGGGATCCCAAAGGTGCCTTTTCCTCTCTCTCTCTCTCTCTCTCTCTCTCTCACGAGGCAACTGGGCTTTAATTCTTCGGCTTCTCGGATGAGAAGCGAAAGGTCTTCAAGGGAAAAGGAAGTCCAGTTGCCTTTGGGAAAAGCACCTTTGGGACACCAGCTGCCTGCAGTTAGTGCAGGTTCGAGTCCCACCAGGCTCAAGGTTGACTCAGCCTTCCATCCTTCCCAGGTAGGTAAAATGAGGACCCAGATTGTTGGGGGCAATTAAGCTGACTTTGTAATAATGCCGCTTGGGGTGTGTGTGAAAGCCCTCGTAAGCAGGCATATACATAGAATGAAGGCTACTGCTGTAAGCCGCCCTGAGTCTTCGGAGAAGGGCGGGATATAAATGTAATTAAAAAAAACAAAACTGTGAGCCTGGAGGACGGAGAACCTCCAGAGACCTTGAGCATCTGGGGTGTAATAGGATCCAATCGTTGTGATCCCCCTCAACTGGTTTTAGGGCTGGGGGTGTTGGGTGGAGCTAACCCAGAAGAGAAGGAGAGGGAAGAAGAAGAAAAAAGAAGGTGTCATAAGAGGGGGAAAAAAGAGATGTCTGAGAGAGGGGTTGGGCTAAGATAATACGTCTGACTAAACTGGGTTTGGGATGTTCTGTTTTGAAGAATAATAATAAAAGAAAGAGAAAGAAAGAAGTTGGAAGGGATCTTGGAAGTCTTCTAGTCCAACCCCTTGCTCAGGCAGAAAAACCTTATATCATTTCAGACAAATGGTTGTCCATTGTCTACTTAAAAACTTCCAGTGTTGGAGTACCCACAAGTTCTGGAGGCCATTTGTTCCACCGATTAATTGTTTTAACTATCAGGAAATTTTCTCCTTAGTTCCAGGTTGCTTCTCTCCTTGATTAGTTTCCATTCGTTGCTTCTTGCCCTGCCTTCAGGTGCTTCGGAGAATAGCTTGACTCCCTCTTCTTTGGGGGAGCCCCTGAGATATTGAAACACTGCTATCATGTCACCCCTGGTCCTAGACATACCCAATTCCAGCAACCGTTCTTTATATGTTTTAGCCTGTTACATGAAGTAGACCATTGCATTACTGTAAGCCAGAATAGAGCTCAGCTGGGTTTCTCAACCTCAGCAACTTTTCAGATGTGTGGACTTCAGTTCCCTGAAGTTGGCTGGGGAATTCTGGGAATTAAAATCTATGCATCTTAAAGCTGTTGAGGTTGAGAAATGCCAGAAGAGAGCAGCAGGTACTTTTTGATGGATTTAAAGTTGAAGTGTGCTGTGTAAACCCAGTCCATGTCTAAGACCATTGGGGAGGAAGAAAGGAAAAAAGAAGGAGGGGTAAAGAAGGAATGAAGAAGCTGATGTATGGATAGCAGGATTGTTTTCTTGCCATTGATTTAGCCTCTTCTGTCCCCAGACTCATTGTGCTGAGAACCTACTCAAGGCTGACACCTATCGTAAGTGGAAGGCTGCCCAGCCTGGGGAAAAGCAAATCTCTGTCATATTACAAGTGAGTTTTTGCTAGTCCCTGGGTGAAATTAGTCGCAAACATGGTCCGCAGTTGTTATAATACTTGCAGTATGACAACTTGCTGTAAGCATATTTATGCAATTAGAAGCATGTGTGCATATAAATTAAGAGTTCTTCAAGCCCAATGCTTTTACTTTCCCCCCTCTCTCTTTTTCTGTGTGTATGTATGTATATATAACACAAATAAATCCTTTTCAGGTGGTATTTGGAATTTCTTCATAATTCTCTTATTATTGCAGTTAATCATTGTTCTGCAGAGCAATACTGTGTGCTCAGCCCTCCACCAGTCTCCTCAAAATTAGCTACAGTTAAGATGTTAGAAAAAGCAGCAGCTGGAAAAGGAAAACTTTGCTGTCTTAAATAAATAGCTGTCAGTCAAATTGGATAATAATGAGTTTGTTCCTGATTTAGTATAAGGTAGTTTTATGTGCTGTTAGCATGGCTTATATACATGGTTGGGGTATATTTGGTTAAATCAATATCCAGTTGTTAAGACCTGGGCCTATAGGATTCCTTTCCTGCATTTTCCACAATTCCTTACTGTACTCTCCTCCCCCAACACAGTTTGAAAAAGAGGAGCAGATTCACAGCATTGATATTGGCAATGAAGGCTCTGCCTTTGTGGAAGTGCTGGCTGGCAGCTCTGCCTCCTCCAGTGAGCAGAATTACGAGGTGAGTGAATTCAGTACCGTCTGAGAGTTGCCATCACAGCACGGAAGTGGCATTCTTTTGAGTCTTGCTGCTATTTCCTTCATTCCATTTGAACATGTACAGTCAGAAGTAGTAGGATTCCAGCAATGTAAACCAAACATCATTTGAATACAGGTGTGTGTGGCTCCATACAGGATGACTGCTTAGCAGTTTAGGCAAAACACTAGAGCAGGAGTAGGCAACCTCGGCTCTTTTATAACTCGTGGACTTCAACTCCCAGAATTCCTGAGCCAGCCACGCTGAGGGGAAAGGGAAAGGTTTCCATGCTGAGCCGTGCTGGCTCAGGAATTCTGGGAGTTGAAGTCCACAGTCATAAAAGAGCCAAGGTTGCCTATCCCTGACCTAGATGAATTCCCTGCTAGCTGGAGAACTGTTCAAAGTTACGGCCGACCTCCCAAAAGCTACTTATAACCCAGATTTGAAGTTCTGATGGCCACCACCCCCACTCCATGGTCATATGACCATATGTGGGACACTCAGCAAACAGTCCGCATTTACGACCGCTTGCAGCACCCTGTGGTCACCTGAGTGTGATTTACAACACTTTAATGCACTATTTTTTCATGTCTCCTCTTCCCTGTTGTCTCTCCGAGCTATAGCATCCCATTAGGGCAGGGATAGGCAACCTGGGCTCTTTTATGATTCATGGACTTCAACTCCCAGAATTCCTGAGCCAGCCGTGCTGAGGGGAAAGGGAGGGGTTTCCAAGCTGAGCCATACTGGCTCAGGAATTCTGGAAGTTGAAGTCCACGAGTCATAAAAGAGCCCAGGTTGCCTACCCACTGCACTAGAGGAATAAGTGGGACCCTGATTTCCCCCTGTGCTTAATGTCCATGTTGTGATTTTTTCCCCCCGTGTGTGACAGTTTCTCTCAAGAGCCCAAAATTCTGATTTGATGTTCTATTGCTTGTTCTCAGGCTGTTTTGGGGAGGACACTTCTGGATTAAGCCTGGGATTCAGTAAGAGAGAGATTTTCAAAAAGATGCGTTTCTTGATTTCCATTGTAGCGCTTTCCATTCTACCTCAGGTGCTGTTGGTGACATCCTCCTTCATGTCTCCCTCAGAGAGCAAGAGTGGCACCAACTTGAACAGAGTCCGTATGTTTGGGCCAGATAAACTGGTGAAGGCTACAGCTGAGAGGAAGTGGGACCGAGTTAAGATTGTTTGTACCCAGCCATACACCAAGGTTTACATTTTGGAAACAAAATTATATGGGATGCTGGCAGGAGTCTGCCTTGCACTGCTGCATTTATTTCTTCCTCAGAAGCTTGATAAAGAGCTGGTACTTTTTAGAGCAAGGGTCTTCAAACTTGTCAAGTTTCCGACGTATGGGCTTTTCAATGACTCTGAGGCATTAAAAGTCCTTTATTGGTCTAATACACCGACAAATGCTTGCTCGAAGGAAGCTGGAATCTGAAATCTCCGCCCATTGCACAATATATTAAAACACAATTAACCTTTCTAATTTTGTGATTAATCATATTTTCCAATTAATTTAAAGAATCAGTTTCCCTTCCGTTAGAAAACCCGCCAAGGTCTTATCTTCTTTAGTTAGAGATGGCCTTGAAAGTGCAATCCTCCTCGTCCCCCCTCCCAAACTTAAACTAAATCTCTTAAAACAATACACAAGTTTAACATGAAATGGCTGCTTCATCTCTTGCCAAGCAATAACATTCGATGTTAGCAGCGTTGACATCAGTCCTTTTATGACTCATGGACTTCAACTCCCAGAATTCCTCAGCCAGCGTGCCTGGCTGAGGAATTCTGGGAGTTGAAGTCCATGAGTCATAAAAGGGCCGAGTTTGAAGACCCCTGCCTTAGCAACTCTTGTGTTTGATACCTGTAAGGGTTTCCATGCCTCTTATAACTGCATTTTAAGGTTGAAATGGTCGTCAGTTCCTCATATGAGAAAAGTAGAACTCGTGCAGTTTTGATGATCATCTGGCAAACAGAAGTGAATATTTAATTTCTTCTAGATGGGACCCCGAATTTTTGGGTATTCAGCCTTTCTGGAGGTGAGGTGAAGCTCATCTTCAGACGTTCACAATTATGCCTTTTCTAGATGAAGGTCTGTAGATAGTTAAATGAGTTAAAATTGAGTTGATCCTTTTTTTGTTTAATAGCTTTACCTTGTGAATGTTTACTCAGGAAAAAAAGCTTGCTGACTTCAGTGAGACTGATTCCCAAGTATAGGTAAAGGTAAAGGTTCCCCTGCACATGCGTGCTAGTCGTTTCCGACTCTAGGGGCCGGTGCTCATCTCCATTTCAAAGCCGAAGAGCCAGCGCTTGTCCGAGGACGTCTCCGTGGTCATGTGGCCGGCATGACTAGATGCCAAAGGCATACGGAACGCTGTTACCTTCCCACCGGAGTGGTCCCTATTTTTCTACTTGCATTTTTACGTGCTTTCGAACTGCTAGGTTGGCAGAAGCTGGGACGAGGAACAGGCGCTCACTCTGTTACGTGGCACTTGGGATTTGACCCGCCAAACTGCCGACCTTCTGATCGACAAGCTCAGCGTCCTAACCCACTGAGCCACCACGTCCCTTATCCAAGTATATAAACATGGAATTGCAACAGGGAACTTTCCAGACGTCCTTGGAGTTGGGAATTTTTAGAATTTGAAATCCCCATGATAGGGCAATGCCCCAAGAAGGCTATAGTAATGCTAGTCTTTTTTCCCTAACATTTATTAGCCACTCCTAAATTTATCTACCTTCTGTTACAGAGCTGGTTTCTGTCCTAGCTTTGGAGGGACTGTGGTCTGTAGTTAGAGGAGTCCACAGTTGCATGCAGGGAATGACAATTGTTGATGGCTGCCTAATTTGCCTAAATCTGAATCCTCTTACATCTCTCTTCAGTCTCTGGCTTATGGCCTTTCCTTCGTGAGGTTCCATTCTCCTCCAGACAGCAGTGAGACGCATTCCAAAGCGGCTTCACCGGTGAGCATCCCTTAAGTTACCCGATATCTAGCTCCTGTATTTTACCAGTTCTCTTTGCCAAGATCTGGGTATCTCATTCTCTTTTTTGTTCCACCTGCATCAGAAAGTCACCAAATTGGGCCAGTTTAAGGTGAAGGAGGAGGACAGCAATTCCACCTCTTTGAAACCCGGTGCTCTCTTCTTCAGCCGTGCCAGCAAACCCCTGGTCTCCCCTCCTAAAGGTAATTATCACACGTTTTATCCTACCTAAAGGTTGCTGGAAGATCACAGTTACTATTAATCATCCAGGCAAGAGGAGGCGATAGTCTTTCTCTGTTGTTCCTTAGAAGCTGATAATATGTGAGGTTCTGCCTTTGCAATGAAGGTTCTCTCAACACTAATCACTATTATCAAATGAGATCTGATAAAGTGAGATCTGTTACCTTCTTCCCTTGGCCATTCTTGAAATGAAAATGGTTTCGGTTGAAAGTGTCAGTTTTAATGCTTTATCTGCTCTTTTTTTGCAGTTTTTTCTGTATGTATAGATACCCACGTCGAGACTGGTAAATGATGATGGTGATAGTTATTATTATTATTCTTGCAGCATCTCAGAATGACCAGCCTTCACCCAGTTACGCGGCTGCCTCATTGCAGACCAACAAATCTCTTTCTCCTGACTCTTCACCATCAGCGGTGGAAAAGCCCTCTACCAAAACCCCACCCAAGGTAAAGAAGAGAAAATAGAAGCCACGCGAGTGGGCAAAGGTCACATTCCAACTTTTTTCCTCTCCCTAATTTGCTGTCCAAGCTGAAAAGCAAAAATAAATTTCTCATTTAATGACCACCACCATTCAGTGACGGCTTGAAGTTTCAGTGGCACAGAACAAAGTGGTACCTATGACTGACCACCATAGTTGCAGCTGTTACGGCGCACGCACACACATATGTGATTGTGGTCTAGCCATTCAGTGATTGGCTTGCAGTTATGTCATGGCTGCATCCTGTGCTCATGTGATGTTTATTTGCAACCTTCACAGTTGGCTTTTGACAAGCTGAGTCAACGGAAGAAACTTTAGGAGGTTGTGAATGGTCACCATGTGATGTTGCATGAGTTGCTTAACGACGGCGACTAGAAGTGCTTTTAAATGGGATATAATCTTTGTGAACTTACGTAGAATTGACTTGGGAGGCCGGTTTGTGGTGTTGTTGGTTCACATGGTGTGGTAGGATGGAGAGTTTGTTGTCACTGTGTGTTGGGGGGAGAGAGCA
The DNA here is from genome assembly GCA_024449315.1 of Daboia siamensis. NCBI lineage: Eukaryota > Metazoa > Chordata > Lepidosauria > Squamata > Viperidae > Daboia > Daboia siamensis. The sequence goes on along the minus strand of JAKJMR010000167.1, from coordinate 1,067,148 downwards.
CGGGGGGGAGGCTCAGCTAATCTCAATGTACACATGTACTTTGACAATAAAGGTTTATTTATTTATTTATTTATTTATTTATAACTGCCCTCATAGGTTTGTACGGTCATGTATATGATGATGTGTTTTATGACCTTGTCACTTAGCAACAGAAATTCTGTTCCCAGTTACTGTTGTTAAGCAAGGACTACTGTACTTCCGTTCCACAATCTACTATGTTGCCTCTCTAGGAACGTGAGCAAGATTCATTCATGGATCAGAGCAGCATGATGGGTCCTAGAATTATCTACAGCCAATCTAAAGGATCCTTAATCTTATATCTGTCTTAGAAGTAAATCCAATGAAGTTGGGAGAGGCTTCTGACCAAGTATTTTAGGATTAGTTGCAGCCTTAAGTTTTCTTGTCTTTGCAGGAACCCACCCCAGTGAAAAGGAAGTTTGAGTTCAGCAAAGAAAATGCTGGTCTCTCATCAGCAACCAAGAAAGCTAATCCTGAGAAGTCCCGCGTTACACACCCGCCTTCCAAAAAACACAAAGGTGTGTGAAGAAAGGGGGAAACTTGCAAGTTGAAATTTCATGCAGTACATAATGTTTATTATTATTATTATTATTATTATTATTATTATTATTATTATTATTATTATTATTATTCTATTGCTCGAGCAGGGGGTTGGACTAGAAGACCTCCGAGATCCCTTCTGTTGTTCTGTTATTCTAATTGGTGTGGCCGCCCATCTCAGAAAGCACCTCTGCCTGGTGGAACAGCATTGAAACGAAATGAAAGCAGTTGTGTTTTCAGCACATTACTTACTTTTTTCTTTTTTTAATTATCTTTATTAAATTCCAGAGTCAAACATTAAAATACTAACATAAAAGGAAAAGAGAATAACAGAACAAGTTAAAATGACAAAAAAAATGCATCAGAATTTGTAAATATTTTTACTACATTTACTTTCTTGAAGTTGGATTTTAAGCACAGACTGTGGGTAGAAGGGAATTTCTTATATGCTTGCGTCTGATTTTGACAAGGAATGAGCGATGATTTGGGCCTGCCTTCTCCTTACCTGACCTTCGCGTTTTGTTTTTGTGGATTTGCAGTTTCTCTTTCCACGTCTCCTCCCCAGAAGACGCTACCTTTCAAGAAAGCTCTTCCAACACCGTCTTTAGAGGAGACAGCAAATGGGCCTTTCCAGCAACTCCTACAGGGTACCGTCTTCGTGCTGAGTGGTTTCCAGAACCCCTTTCGCTCTGAATTAAGGGACAAAGCCTTGGAGATGGGGGCCAAGTACCGTCCAGACTGGACCCCTGACAGCACTCACCTCATGTACGTGACAGTGGATCTACCCTCCTAAAACGTGCATTTTTTTTTCTTTCACTCCCTGAAAGTTAAGCCATTGCAATCTCAAATCCTCTACTCGGTGAGCCTAAGACCTCAGCTTTGTTTTTGGTAAAAGAAGAACTTAAAGACACACACACACACACACACCAATTTTGCTAGGGTCTACCACAATTCACTGCAGCCAATTCGCTGCAGGACAAGAGTTACACTAATATCAAAAGAAATAGTGGAATAGAATCATTCGAAGAATGCCAGAGAGGAACAAAATGAAATGTGAATGAAAAAGATTAAAGCAATTTTTAAATTGTTGTAAACACTTAAATAGAATTGTTAAATTGTCCTGCAAAAAGTTGTCCACGACGACTTGTTCCACAGCGAATTGGCCCTGGTGAGTTCTCCTATTTTGATTTTGCTAATAACATCAGAAAGAAAAAAATACGTTTTCTGTGCTGTGCTTCACCAAAATGACCAGAGCGTGGGCAGGACCTGTGGCAATTTCCACTTTCAAAATGGCCATAGCAAACAGACACAGTTGTCTCTACGGCCGAGAACTTTTATAGCATAAACGACATGACTCTTGTGTCTGATACAGATGATGCAAATGCCAAGTTGTGTCCTTTGGGCAGTTAGTGCCCACACAAATACGCTGTTGCTTTGACAATAATTAGTGTAATTTGTTAGGGAAGACCTTGAACTAAGAGCTGATGGAAGATTTCAGTTATTCAGTGGGCAGTTCCTATTCATGGCTGCCCAAAAATGTGCGTAGATGTGTTGGTTGGAACTTAAATCCCCATCAAGTTTGCTGCCTTAAACAGCCTTCCTTTTGCATTGCTGTCCAATGGTCAAGATCTCCCCCAGTGCTACTGCTCTTTTTATTTATTATATCCCACTTTTATTATTTTGATAAATATAGGTAGTCCCCGACTTAGAACTATTCATTTAATGACCGTTCCAAGTTACAACGGCACTGGAAAAAAGTGACTTACATTAAACACTTAATGACTGTTGCAATACCCCCATGCTCATGCGATCAGATTTCAGACCCTTGGCAACAGGCATGTATTTATGACGGTTGCAGTGTCCCGGGATCATGTGATCACCTTTTGTGATCTTCTGACAGGCAAAGTCAGCGGGGAAGCCAGTGAGATTCACTTAACAACTATGTTAGTAACTTAACAAGTGTAGCAAATTCACTTAACAACCGGGGCAAGAAAGAAATGGAGCAAAATCCACTTAACAGATGTCTTGTTTAGCAATATAAATTTTGGGCTCAGTTGTCATACGTCGAGGACTGCCTGTAACAATGTGTTACACATACACAATGCACCTTCTTCCTCCTGTTGTCACTCCCAACAGTCTTGTGCTGAGGAAGAGGGACTTGCCTAAAGCTGCCCAGCCGGCTTTCATTCCTAAGGCAGGACTAGAACTCATAGTCACCTGGTGATTGGCCCAAAGTCACCCAGTGTGCTTTCATCCCTCGCCTGGGACTAGAACTCACTGTCTCTTGCTGATTGGCCCGAAGTCACCCAGCCAACTTTCATGCCTAAAGTAGGACTAAAAATCCCACTCCCCTGGTTTTTGGCCCACTTGCCTTCACCACTAGACCGAGCTGGCCGGTTTCATACTGGTGCCTTATAGATTGCCAGGCATCCCTCCGTGTTAAGGGCCTCTCTTTCTCCTTCTAGCTGTGCCTTTGCCAACACCCCCAAATACAGCCAGGTGAAAGGGCTCGGGGGCACCATTGTACGGAAAGAGTGGATCCTGGACTGTTACCGTAGCCGTCGCTGCTTACCCTGCAAACAGTGAGTTGTCCAGGGGAACGGGAGCTAAGTAAATTCTACTCGGTCTTCATTTCAAACTATAACTGGCAGGTTTCCTTTCCCAGGTACCTGATGGGCAGCCCTGACTCGTCCGGCAGCGAACAGGAACAGGAGAGCGAGGAGGAGACCACAGCTCCACACCGCAGAGTTTCGACTCCTCCACAGGTAGGCTAGATGTGTTTGTTTGGGGCAGGGGTCCTCAAACATGGCCCTTTTATGACTTGTGGGCTTCAACTCCCAGAATTCCTCAGCCGGGCACGCCAAGTTGGAAGACTCCTGGTTTTGGGGATGTTTCCGTTACTGTGCTCTATAGTGAGTTTCATTATAGGTTTTTCCTATCCGATTTGACCATTATTTTGCAACCTGGACATTGGTGTAAGTCACGAGGCTGTAATCCTTTAAAAGTGTTTGGCCTTTGTGGGGAAGATGTCAGGAGTTTTTGTGAGGAGAGCCAGTTTGCTCTGGTGGTTAAGGCACCGGGCCAGAAAGCAAGGAACTGTGAGTTCTAGTCCCGCCGTAGACATGAAAGTAAGCTGACTTTGGGCCAGTCACTTCCTCGCAGCCTATTCCAGGGAAAATAGGAGGAGGAATGTGTGCTGGATTTAATGACAAAGAAATGTTGTCAGTAAATCCTGCCTAGGCCTCCCCCCCCCAAAACAACTACAACAACAACACACAAACAAAACCTTGCTGCAGCGAGTTTGCCTTCCTCTGTGCCTCTGTAATTGGCTCCTGTTCTTCTGTACCAGAGAACCAGTGTGCCCAGCCCCAACCACAAGATTAAGCCTGCCACCAGCCCCAAAGCAATGCAGGCGGTGCCACCCAGAGTGTCTTCCGAGGAGGACGAAGAGGAGCCAACCACCTCTCAGAACAGCAACATCCACAACAATTCCAGGGCTTCCAGCGGGGATGAGAAATTTGCAGGTAATTTTGGGATGCAGGGAGATATGGCTCCCCTAGAATCCGTTTGTTGGTAGGAGTGGGGCTGGTGGTGAGCGGGGCATGGGGCGGTTGAAACCGAAAGGTTCAGATGCCTCTCTGCCCACCTTGTGGAGATGGTTGGCGAGGCTAATCAAGGTCTCTGGCTTCTTTGAGATGGCTAATCGGCCATCTTCTTCCCACCCGTCATCAGAAGAGCTTAGCCAGCCATTTGACAATGGCGGCATAGAAGAGATGGCTGATGCTTCCCTTCTGTCTTTCTGTTGCCTCGTAGGTCTTCAGGACAACGGAGATGAAGGCTCTGGCGACACAGATGACGAGTTAAGGAGGTTGGTCAAGGGATACCCGTTGCAGTTGACCCTTCCCGTCTGGGCTGCATCACTTCATAACTGACACTAGAGCTTGCCGCCATCTTAGATTCTCTGGGTTGAAGCCTGGAAGCCTTTCGGGCTTGTAGTGGATCCTTTCCCAAAGCTGATTCCATCTCTCCTCTGGCGTAGAGTTGAAGAGGAACACCGCAAAAAGCAGCAAGGCGGACGGAGGCTAGTTCCAGAACCAGACAGTGACCCCTACGCGGGTTCCACTGATGAGAACACAGATGTGGAGGAACAGGCAGATCCGGATCAGCCTATCCCGGAACTTCCAGGTTTGTCCAAACCGACCTGAAGTTTGGCGTTTCTTTTTATTTATTTTCTTCATCTCAGTTCCAGTATGTGGGTTTTCGGTCCATTACTCTTTAGCTAAATAATCAGTATCTAATACAGGTGGTCCCCGACTTACGACCACAGTTGGGACTGTAGCTTCCATTGCTAAGTGGTGCATTTTTTTAAAGTAAGGTGCCGAGAGAGAGTGACTGGCCCAGTCACCAGGCTGATTTTCGTGCCGAAGGCAGGGCTAAAACCTCGCCTTCTCCTGATCTTTGGCCTGCTGCCTTAAGCCACTAGATCAAATTGGCTCTGATGATTAGAGAACTGGGTTGTCCTGTCTTTGTTCCACTTCTCTGGGAACTTTGCTTTTCCTTTCCAGATTTGTTTGTCGGCAAATGCTTCTTCCTTTATGGTGAATTCCCTTCTCAGGAACGACGTCTCCTGAATCGCTACATCATAGCTTTTAATGGGTGAGTTTTTACAAGATCGTTGCTGTAGGACTCTCCCACTGCCTAAATGGGTTGCTGTATTATAACTATAAAAGCTGCCTATATATTTATATCTATCTATCTATGTCTGGCTATCTTATCTACCTACCTACCTACCTATCTGTATCTATCTTTCTCTCTCTCTTTCTCTCTCTCTCTCTCTCTCTAAAAACAAAAAGGGACGCGGTGGCTCAGTGGGTTAAGACGCTGAGCTTGTCGATCAGATGGTCGGCAGTTTGGCGGTTCAAATCCCGAGTGCCGCGTAGCAGACTGAGCGCCTGTTACTCGTCCCAGCTTCTGCCAACCTAGCAGTTCGAAAGCACGTAAAAATGCAAGTAGAAAAATAGGGACCACTACGGTGGGAAGGTAACAGCGTTCCGTGCGCCTTTGGCGTCTAGTCATGCCGGCCACATGACCACGGAGTCGTCTTCGGACAAGCGCTGGCTCTTCGGCTTTGAAATGGAGATGAGCACCGGCCCCTAGAGTTGGAAACGACTAGCACGCGTGTGCGGGGGAACCTTTACCTTTATCTAAAAACAACTCTTCACCCAAAGAAAGTAGATGAAAATTTTACCCCATCTCTAAAGCCTGTAGAAAGAATTGGGTTTTTAAGAACTTCTAGGAAGCCAACTGTTGAGATCATCCAAACCTCATGGCGGAAATTGTTCCAAAGGACAAATGCTGTGGCTAAGAAGACACATACATCTAGGACCCATAAGGCCACACTCTTTTACCAAAGTGACATGGAGCATCCCTCCTGTTCCCAGTCTGATTCGACAGGCAGGGACCACCAGAGACCAGCAATTCTTCATATGTACATAATTATAGGGAGAAAAAAATAGGATTAAAAATGGCCCCATTTTTGAATATGTTCTTTTACAAAGGGCAGGAATTGAAATGGGTCTATGCTGTCCTAGTCTTGGTGCCAAATCAACTCTGTTTCAAAGGCTTCGTGTCCTAGATGCTTTCTTACCTCTAGAGAAAAAGAGAACTCTCTAAAAAGCGCACTTCTTGACTTCTTGCAGGGAAGTGAAGGACTACATGAACGAGCATGTAAACTACGTGATCACGGCTCAAGAATGGGATGACACATTTGACGAGGTGAGCTGGCCTCTTCAGGCTTCAGGGAACTAGCCCCAAAGGGCAGGCCTTGAAACTGTTTAATAAGACCGATAGGACCGTGTGGGTTACAATTCTGAAGACCTTTGAGGAATTGTCAAATTTACATTCAGCAGGTTACCCAGTCTTCTGGTGGCTAGGAACCGTGCTAACGTCAGGAGCAAAAAAGTCAAGACTAGATGTTGAACTGCAGTTCAGAAGATTTATTGCTCTTTACACAAAAACCTAGTCGGTGCTAAATTGGCGCCAGATAAGGATCAATGAAATTGTTGTGAGGAGCAAAGAGGGCGAGATGGGGATAGGGGAAATTTTGCAGGACTCCTCTTTCATTGAACAAATTGGAGGAGGCATACGAGGTTATGCCATTGCACTCTATACGGCAGTGTTTCTCAACCTTGGGGGCTTTTAAGATGGGTGGACTTCAACGCGGGCTGGGGAATTCTGGGAGTCGAAGTCCATCCATCTGAAAGTTCCAAGGAGGAGAAACACTGCTGTACTAATAACTAAGTTGGTGCACGGGATGAAGTTTCCAAAAAAAGAGATTCTGTAGAAGGAGGAGAAAAATATGAATCTGAATGCCAGTATTAGCCAGCTTCAGCTGGCTCAGTCTACAAATAGGCTGAGACTATTCATGGTCTCCTTCCTAATTTTGGCTTCAGGCTCTGAACGAGAACCCCAACCTTTCCTTCGTGCGTCCCCGTTGGATCTACAACTGCAATGACCGGCAGAAGCTGATTCCCCACCAGCCGTACGTCGTGGTGCCACGAGTGTAGGAGGATCCCTGCTGGAGTTTGTAGATAATGTATATTCGCCTCTTTGGGGGGGGGGGGGGGGGGCCCTTGGCCCCCGGGGGTGTTAGTATGGGCCCTCCGGTGGAGGAATTGCCCTTCCTTTAAGGCCCCCCCAACACTGGGGTGGTTTGGTTGGTCTTTGGTTACGTTTTTTTCCCCCCCCCCACCAGTTCCACCAGATCATGTCGGAAGCTAGTCTGGTTTTGGAAAGCAATGCTTGCTGTGGGCTTTTCTGGAACAGGGTTAGAGTCATCTTCCAGGATGGAGAAGGCGTTCCCCTAAAATTAGAGCCCGGAGTTCCAACAAAGGCAAAAGTTAATGTACAGAGACAAATTCACAAATCTCTTCCACGCCTTTGCATTTCTTGCCTTTCTCACTCGTACTGGTGGTCCTCTTTCTCTTCTTCGTCTTCCCAGGGCATTGTTCTGGCTGAGCATCTTTTCCTCCCCTTATGAAAATGTTTTTCTTCGTACACTGAATCCTTACAGCAGCAAACCTATTTTCCTAGCAGGTGGCTTGGGTAGTTTCGCAGTAGGAAAAAAAACAAAACCTGTCCATTTTAAACCCAGGGTGCTTCCGGTTTCATGATAGTACAGATGGGGGCCTGTCCCATCATTGGCGTAGGTAAACTTTTGTTGGTTCAGCGTACAATCTGCAGACAAAGCCCAGCTCCTTTTTTTTTAAAAATGCAGAGATTGACTAATAGTATTCCTGCCTTCCATGTGCACATTTTTTTTTAGAAAACAACACCCAGTAAACATGGTATCCCATGATCCCCCCCCCCCCCCCCCCAAAAAAAAATCCTGACTTGTGTTGACAAATGCCCTTTTCTGATTAGAAGTGTTATGTACGGGCTCCGTCAACTAAATGAACACTTTCCCTGACCAGTTGTTCTAAAAGGAAGGTGTTTGGCCTAGATAGAAGATGGTAGCAAAGTTGAGAACGGAAGTATTAGAAGAAGCCCAACGATTGCTTAAACCGTATCACCCAGGCTCACGTGGCCAAAGTCTTCCTTTTATTTTCAGTGAATTTTTTTCCCAAGTTCCTCTGCGTTTATTAATTTCATGATGGAATTGTTCCATCTCCGCAGAGCGTTGTTAGGTTTCAAAATGAATTGTTTTGCCCACTGGTCTGCTATCTTTTTTTGGGGGGGAGGGAAAAATATTACACCATTTGGATATGTTCTTTTCAGAGCAGTGTTTCTTAACCTTGGGAACTTTTTAAGATGAGTGAACTTCAACTCTCAGAAGTCCCTAGCCAGCAGAATTCTGGGAGTTGAAGTCCACACATCTTAAGATTTTTAAGGTTAAGACCGTTTCAGAACGATATCCCATTCCCAAAAGTCCACGCTCCTCCTCACTTTTCAGTTGCTGTAAACTAGACTCGGGGGTGTCTGTGTTCTTGAATAATCTACCTCGTTTTTACAGCCAATTTCTTTCTTTCCCAGTACTATATTTGCAATCAAGCCAGCCATTCTACTCTTAGTTCTTACTTCCTTGCTTTAACCACAGGAAAAGTGTTAAATCAGTTGTGGGACTGTTTAACTTGCGAAGGGCACTGCAGAATTGGAGACCCATCTCTTGTTGAGACATCTATCTGTCAGTTGAAGTGTAGTAATTATCCTCAAGCAAATTTTTATCAAGATTCCAAGATGGAAGCCAGAGATTTTCCCTGGAGCCTGAATTTTGTTTTTTTGTGCTAGAACTCTCAACCATATAAATAGGAGGGAGATACTTGAGGAGGAAGTTCTCCTTCTTACTGCTTTTCTTTTCTTTTTAAATCAAGAGGTAGAATAATTTTGGCTGCACATTCATCCCTTCTCATCTGTTATCCTGGCAATTCAGAACATGTCCAGATAAGGAGTGGCTAAACTAATGCTCCATTTTGGATGGGAGTGTGCTCAGTTCTTTTCATCTTGAAAGTGGGTTTCCTTGGCGCAGATGATGTAGACCTGTCTTCCCCCCCAAAAAGGACCCTGCAGTTGGTGGACTTCAGTTCCCAGAACGCCCTAGTGATTCTAGTAGTTAACGGAGAATTCTGGGAATAAAAATTGGCATGTCTTGAAGGGGCCGGGATTGGAGAAGGCTGTTACAGACCATATTCCTGGTCTCAAGAGGATGGGGAGGCTTGTGTCAAGAAATTAGCTTTACGAGCACATTAAAAAGAGCGCAAAAGGAATTTGCATGTGTCTCTTTTAAGAGCTGCTACACTCAGATGCTAAATTGTAAGAAGGGAGTAGCCGTGGCAGCTAAACTAGCTCAGTGTTTTACTGCTGCACAGTCCTTGTTCCACAAAGACTCAAGGGCTTGTTTTCTATGAATTTACACCTTGATTGAGCAGTCGTTCTGAGGTTCTGGCAATGGCGACAAAACTTCACGGGATGTATTCTTGTTCTCCTTTCCTATATCGTGTTAAATGTTTTTAATAAAACAAGATGCAAGTCTCCAGGAGATATCTTTTAAGAACTTATCGATACTGCCCGGGAAAGGTAATATTCCTCTGGGACCTCAAAGTAGGGCTCCTATTCCCTGGGTAAGGAGAGAACGCCTTTAAATATTTTACAAGATTCTGGTGTTTCCGATGACAAAGAGGCAGTTCTGAAACGGCTTCAAATTCTTCCAGGTGAGGCAATGAAAGAAAACTGGGTCAGAAAAGGTTGAAAGTAAAATACTGCACAGTAAGATCTTCCAACCTGTGTACTCTATTTCCTCTCTGCCCTGGCTTTGTCTTGTTCATATAGTCCCAGATGGATGTTTAAGCAACTTTCAGAAGCTCTACAAACAATAACAGTGTTCAGAAGTAAGCAGAACATACCCTTGATACGTCTTAGGGTTAGGATCAGGGTTTTTTGAGTGTATATTGCACTTTAAAAAAAAAAATAGTATAAGTTGAAATGCTAAGTAAGAGGCCTAAGCTGGAGTGCTCTGGGATTTTTATTATAAGTCAAGGACTAAATGCCTTTAAGTATTAAGCGTTAAGCATCAGCCAGGAAAGCTGAGAATTTATTAGATCAGATTGTTGTCCACGTAATTAAACCGAGTATTTCTAGCAAAATGACTCACTCTTTGTAAGCTTCCAAAAAGAGCTGGTGCCCTCTGTCTCTGCCTTTGCATCTGATTTGCAGAAATGGGGCTTGGGGAAATGCAGGTAGTCCAAGGATTTATATAACCAGTTGCTTAGTGACCGTTCAAAGTTACGACAGACCCACCCAAAGGAACTCATGACCTGGTTCTGAAGTTCCGATGGCCACGTCTCCCTCCCAGCGGGGTCATAGCACCTCAATGTTGGATGTTCGATTACTGACCCGCATTTATGACCATTTCCAGCATCTCATGATCACGTGACCACATTTTACTACTATTTTTTTTTTTTTGCCAAAAACCAGCAGTTTGCTTCTGACTTTTCTGCAAAAAACACCTCATAGCAAACAATAGATTCGCTTTACAACCGCTACAGGAAAAAAAGGTAGTAAATGAGTCTGGCCTGGTGATGACCCAACTTACGAATGTGGGCAGGTTCCATTGTGGACATTTGAGGAGTACTTATTTAGACCTAGATTCTTTTCTGGATCATGCTGGACCTGCCCTCTGTGACTTAGCTTAAAACCCCAATCTTTCTCACATGGGCCAAGCCTACCTTAATTTCTAAAATATGTTTGCTTTTATATTTTATTATTATTATTTTCCCCCAAGAAAAATAAGACAAAAACTCCAGCATCTAACGGAGCTTTACTTTCCCCCCCCTTTTTTTTAAAGTATTGTCTACAAACAGACTAGTCGCACGTACTTCCACCTGCCTTTCACCAAAATCTCAACTGAAATGCCTTCCCTTAATTATGGGGAATCCGTCTGTGCTAGTTTGTGGTGAAGTGGGAAGATATATTACAGGTAGTCCTCGACTTACAACAGTTCGTTTAGTGACTGTTCCAAGTTACAACAGCACTGAAGCAAATGTGTGTGTTTTCCACACAACTGTTGCAGCCTCCCCGTGGTCACGTGATCAAAATTCAAATGCTTGGCAAATGACTCATATTTACGACAGCTGCAGTGTGCTGAGGTCATATCTTTTGAGGCCTCTGACCAGGCAAGTGAATGGGGAAGCCAGATTCACTTGTAACAATCGTGTTACTAACGTAAGAGCTGTGATTCGCTTAAAGGCTGTGGCAAGAAAGGTCGTAAAATGGGACAAAACTCAACAAATGTCTCGCTTAGCAACCGGAATTTGAGGCTCAATTGTTGTAAGTTGAAGACTACTTGTATTGGGTTTTCATAGCAATTGTGTATTCATTGTGGATAGTAGTGAAAGACAGACTTGGGTCTAGAAGAGCATGGGAGAGAAACAGGTGGATAGAAGAATCCAAGAGGGAACTTAATATTCAACAATGTGGGCAAAATAGAAGCTTCCGGAGTCTTTAGGTATGTGGTACAGTAAACCAAACACACAGGAGTAACAAGGAAGCAGGCTATAAAATTGTGCGTACTACATGGTGAAAACAAAATTATACAGCCCCTTTTAGCCCGAGAAATTCATGTGTAAAATCTGCTTTCTCTGAGTGCTTCTGATGCACTTGCCCACCCTTAACACACCACCCACACTAATCCTGAAGTGATCAGAGGCACCTTTTGATCTACAAACCTGGACAGCATGTGAATTTGCAAAATCAGTTTTCTGCTTCTACAACCCTTTCAACATAAACTGTTGCCTACTCTTTCCTGGAATGTGTGCCTTAAGTGATCCCGCCAGCAGATTTCACCAATTGCCACGTGGTCAGACTCGGCTTTTGTTGTGTAAAAATCAGAGACTTCCTTCTTAAAAGTAGACACAACTCATGCCGGTGCTCATGCATATTAAACCTCCAATTTCCATGGCCAAAGGCTGACTGGTCAAGGCAGCTGCAACACAGTCCCTGTATAATGCACAATGCAGATACCGCAAGTTTACAGACCCTTGGATTACAGGTGTGCCGAGTTCCACATTCTGACACAAGCATGCACCAGTTGAGCATACAACAAAACTACGCACAGCCACAGACAGGCTTCTCCTTTTGTGCAAAGCACATAACAAGATTCTGTTCTGCTGACTGAGGTTCGATGCAGGCATCCACTTCTCTAAATGTGATTAGTGTGAGAAACTCGACCGTGGTTTTGTTTCGCTGGCACAGAACTGATGGGGACTGTGGAGTGGCAGGATTGTGTTTTGTTAAGACCCAGAAGGTTAAAATGAAACAAAACGAACCTCAAAGATGTACAAGTCTGCATAACTTAAACAAGGTTGTAGAATAGGCCATGGGGCACTGCAGAAACAAGGCTACTAGGACAGTTTTCAGCACGGTGTGCACAATGTGGCCTCTGGAGGGGAGCCCGTCATTTGGCCTTTTGCCATCAAAGCCGAAAACAGAAGTTATGGGTTGCTGGAGGTTACGCTGCTACCCCTGACCTCCACCACAACCTTTTATTATTTACAAAGTTCCCACCGCTACCAAGTTTTCAAATTATCCACATTTCCCCCCCTTGTGCCCTCACAGAGGCCAGTGTTCCTCCTTAGGACCTGTCTCCACTGCTGTGGCTCTTGTCCTGGGCTAAATCATCGCCTACTTCTCCCTCCTCATGCACCCGTTGGTGGAGAGTGAGGTTGCGCAATTGCCGGAAACTCTTGCTGCAGCGCATGCACGGATAAGGCCGTCCCGCTGCGGCGGCCGCATGGATCTGCTGGTGAGCGGCCAGTTTCGAAGGGTAACAGAAACTCTTCCCGCAGCGGCTGCAAGGGTATGGCCGCTGCCCCGTGTGCGTGCGGCGGTGGGCGGCCAGCTTGGAAGGATAGCAGAAGCTCTTGGGGCAATCGGCACATTTGTACGGGCGCTCCGGCGTGTGGATCCACTGGTGGGCGGCCAGCTTGGAGCGGTGTCCGAAGCGCTTGGGGCACAGCGAGCAGGGGAAGGGGCGCTCCCCAGTGTGCGTACGTCGGTGAGCAGCCAACTTGGATGGGTAACTAAAACTCTTGGGACAATCAGGGCATTTGTAGGGGCGCTCGGCGCAGTGAGTCCATTGGTGGGTGGCCAGTTTGGAGCGGTACACGAAACGCTTGCCACAGTCTTTGCACTGATAGGGACGGTCGGAGGGCAGGACAGCCGGAGGGCGCCGCCGGCGGGGACGGGCTGGCTTGGGAGACTCCGTGGCGGATGGGGAAGGCAGAGCCGGGGGCGAAGGTGACTTGGCGTTTTCTTTCAAGGCTTGAGAATCTGGAAGGAAGGGAGAAAAAAAATGAAATATATAGAGGATTCCTCACCAAGCGTCCCATTTTCCTGTCTCAAGCTCCTTCTCTTGTCTGCCAGCTATTCTGCAGGTGGAATATAAGCAGGCCTCGTTTAACGACCACTTATCCAGCAACTTGGTCAAAGTTGGCACTGAATGAGAAGGTTTTATGATGGATTCTCGTAGTTGTGGCTGTCGGTGATGACAATTCGGTCATCAGCTTGGCAATCACCTTGCAACCGCAACATCCAAACGATTGGAATTTGGGTGCTTCGCAACTGGCGGTGTTTATGACGGTTGTGGCATCTCTTGATTGCCATTTGTGACCTTCGCTGCTGGCCCCAGACGAGCAGAGTCAATAGGGAAGCTGGGAGAAGGTCACAAACGGCGATTCGGCGACGGTGGGACGCTGCGACTGTGTAGGATTCGCCTAACGACAGCAATGGGCGACAGCTGGAGCTGCCATCATTAAGTTGATGCAGTCAAGTGATGTTGCGCTTTATGACTGTCGCTCAGTGACCAGAGTTCCTAATCCCAATTACAGTCGGTAAGTGAGGATTATCTATAGGCAGAAGTTCAATGGACTTTTTTTAAAAAATTATTTATTTACTGTTTTATCCAAAAGAATGCACACAGCTTTTGATTGTGATTTTGGATTTGCACCGTTCGGAGAAACGCAATTCGTGCTGTTTCGGCAAACAATAAATCACCCACATTCTTCACCTTTCCTTACCTGCAACGCTGCTATTCAGCTGGCTGCTCCCCACTCCGTTCTTGCTGTTGCTCACACAGGGCTCTTCCCCCCTTTCCAGCATGAGGACAAGGGTTGGTCGAGTGAGAAGATAAGCTGCAGGCAGGGGGGTTGGGAGGGAAGAGAATAAAATGGGGAGGGGGGGAATGGGAGGGGAGTCAGGCTCAGTTTTAAGCAGCTTTTTGCATCCTTTCAAAAAGCAAATCAGCCCTAAGCAAAACAGGCCTTTTACCTCTCCCGTTTGCGCTCATCGGAGAACGACGCATGCCTGAAAATTATCTCACTAACTACCAGAAATCCAGCAGAGATGGCAGGTCCTTGCTTAGCAACTGCCTCTCTTTAGTGACTCTTTGCACTTTCAACACTGATGGAAAAAGTAACTTTGGGAACAGCCTTCATATTTATTTTTTATTTATTTATTTATTTATTTATTTATTTATTCGGTTTATATACCGCCCTACTCCCGAAGGACTCGGGGCGGTTTACAAGGCAAAATTTAAAAACAATACAATATAAAATAAAAATAAAATTAAATTAAGTCTAGCCCCCAAAAATTAAAATCACAATTTAAAAACATTAAAACCCCTCAGTCCAGACCAGATAGCTCAAAGAGCCAGGTTTTTAAGTCCCGGGGAAATGAACGAAGGTCGGGGGGTAGTCCGGAGTTCCGTTGGCAGTTGATTCCATATTGGCCACCTACTCAGCTTTGTAAAAGTAGTCCTCGATTTACAACTGGTTGCTTAGCAGCCCCGCAGAGTTACAACGGACCCAGTGGTGGGATTCAAATATGGGAACAACCGGTTCTCTGTGTGGATGAAGCTTCCGGAAGTCCATTCTGGGCCTGGGCAACAAAAAAATTAGCTACCGGTTCTGCCGAAGCGGTGCAAATTGGCTGAATCCCATCACTGGATGGACCCTGAAAACGGGACATGTGACACGGATTTGAAGATCTGACATTTACCCCCTCATCCATCCCCTGCAGAATGTGGCCACATTTTGGGCACTCAGGAGAAATAGCCTGCATTTACGACTGCAGCATTCATGTAACCTGACAATGTTTTTGTTAGAAACTGGTGTTTACTTCTGGTTTCCAAACAAAACAGCCCAAGGGCAAACAATGGGTTCGCTTAGTGACTGCCGTACTTGCTTAATGACCACTGCAAAACAAGGGCTCGTAAAATCAGGTGTAGTCATGTAGTTATTCACTTGGCAACCATTGTGACTTTCAGTTGAGACGGTGGGCTCAATTGCAGTCGTAAGTGGAGGATACCTTGTAAAGCAAAACTAAGCATAGCTGTAGTTTTACTTAGCGCCTAGTTTGCTATGAGCCACATTGCTGGTCCCAATGGTGGTCACTAAATAAGGGATTATGCCTAGAGAATAAAATATCCTTTGCACACTTTGGACGCCTTGTATTTAACAGAAGTTGATTTTTAAATTTTAATTTTACTCACTGCATAAATAATTGCAGATTGCCAATTTAGGCTATACTGAAACGTTTGACCATGGAAGAAAAGCATATTGAAATACGATCTATTCCATCATTTGCTTTTTTTTTGGGGGGGGGGGGGAGCAGAAAATAAGAAAACCCAAACACCTAAGTCCTTGACTTAGCACCATAATGGAGCCCAAAATTTTTGTTGTTAAGTGAGACATTTCTTAAGTGAGTTTTGCCCCATTTTACAACCTTCCTTGCTAAGTGAAGCACTGCCGTTGATAAGTTAGTTACCGTGACAAATACAAGCCAGTTGCCAAGTGTCTGGATTTTGATCACGTGACCCTGGGGATGCTGCAAAGTGAAAAAAGTCATAAGTCATAAGTCACTTTTTTCTTCAGTGCCGTTGTAACTTTGAACGGTCACTAAATGAACTATTGTAAGTCGAGGACTACCTATAATGCAATTTGGCCCCAAGCAAACTGTTCAATCTCCCATTCTTCGATCACCCATGGCGAATAAAACTGAACTCAGGGTAACAAATCAACTCGTTTCCTTCTTCCCCTCCTACTTACCCCCCCCCCAACCACGCCATAACTAACCGTCATGATTACGCATCAGCAGGCAAATCCGTTTGTAAAGCTAGCTTAGGTTTGGTATGGAGTAGTCTGGTGGTGTCTAGATTAAACCTCCATTAACCAGCCGCATTTCAATAGCTTGGTTCCCCCAGGGGCTCTCCCTGTATCACAAGACCCTGGGATCCAATTACGGCCGTGATTCTGCTATTGCTCAGCTTGGCATCAGTGTGGAGTTGCCATGGTAACCTGTTTGGAATACAGGCCGGAGAGGAGAAATTAGTATATTGACAGAGAAATGAGATGGGCTACCAGTGTTCAGCTAAGGGATTATGGGCTGCTCTGAGCAGAGGGACCGGGGGGGGGGGGGGGGGGGTTGTCAACAAGAAAAATTGGGGCTCGAACAACCAGAGATGAAAGTATTCTCTAGAACTGGAGGGACCCCATTTTCTAAGTCAAAATTGTGCATAGCTGGAAATCTCTCTACATTTCTACCCTGGCATCCACATATGCAGAAGCCATGAAATGTGGACTACAACCCCCAAAATGCCTTGCCGGTGGCCGAGCTGGTGGAAGATGGCCAGAGGATGCTGAAATCCAAAAATCCGGAAGCCTGCTCTTGGACTAGATTGTTTTGAGGTGTCCAGAGAAAACTGCAGATATTGGAATTGCAGTTTCTAGGCAGTAGCTGCAACCTGTCTAGAAATGCGAGGCAGGCTTTAAGGTGCCCAACATCAAATGGAGAGTAGTTCACGGCATATCTTCAATTCCACAAAAAGGTTGCTGAAATAAGTAACACTTGAATATCTCTATGGCTGTCTTCACATAATACTCTCTGTGCACAATGTTGCCGAATACACTGATCCATAAGCTAAGGGCCTGGTTTGTATAACTCAGGGGTCTTCAAACTCGGCCCTTTTTATGACTTGTGGACTTCAACTCCCAGAATTCCTCAGCCAGGCACGCTGGCTGAGGAATTCTGGAAGTTGAAGTCCACAAAGCATAAAAGAGCCGAGTTTGAAGACCCCTGGTATAACTTGCTAAGGAAAGCGTTTGGCAACTTGACTTCCAAGTTGGACTTCCAACTCCCAGAATTGGAAAATCACATACACTGTTGGGGGAATTCTGGGAGTTGAAGTCCACCTGTCTTCAAGCTGCCAAGGTTTGAGAAACACCACTGAAGTCCACAGAAGCTCAGTTTTAGCATTCATGTGGATTTTAACACAGTGTCAATTGGAGCTACTAGGTCTTTAAACATGAGCACTTGGCATCTGGCATGTATTTTAAACTATCACAGAATCCAGATTATTTGAGTACCATTTGCGGCCTTCCAAACGGTTTCCACCAAACAAATCAATGAGGGAAGTTAAATTTGCTTCATGCAGTGCATGATTCACATAACAATGGCAGTGGCTTGCTTAACAACTGTGGCAAAAAAAGGTTGTAAAACTGGGCGTGACTCACACTTATTTATTTATTTATTTATTTGATTTATATACCGT
This sequence comes from Daboia siamensis, assembly GCA_024449315.1. Taxonomy (NCBI): domain Eukaryota; kingdom Metazoa; phylum Chordata; class Lepidosauria; order Squamata; family Viperidae; genus Daboia; species Daboia siamensis. Next base: position 1,049,492 of record JAKJMR010000167.1, on the reverse strand, counting down.
CTTTCTCCCAAGGGACTCAGGGCAGTGTACAGGGCAATTAAAATATGACATACAAAAGTTAAAAATAGATTAAATTAAATTTAGCCCCAAACAAAATAAATTAAATTATGAAATTTAAAACCCCAATCCCTCAGTCCAGGCCGGCAAGCTCGAATAACCAGGTTTTCAGGTGACGGCGAAAAGAGCGAAGGTCGGGAGCCATCCGGAGCTCCACAGGCGGCTGATTTCAGAGGGCAGGTGCGCCCACAGAGACTGCTTTCCCCCTGGGGGCCGCCAGCCGGCACTCCCTGACCGACGGCACCCTGAGGAGACCCTCTCTGTGGGAGCGCACAGGGCGATGGGAAGTTGACGCTGGCAGCAGGTGCTCCCGTAAATAATCCGGACCCATGCCATTTAGGGCTTTATAGGTCATCACCAGCACCTTGAATCTCACCCGGAGGACAACTGGGAGCCAATGCAGCTCGCGGAGAAGAGGTGTTACATGGGAGTATCGGGAGACCCCCATCACAACTCACGTGGTCACATTCTGCACCAGCTAAAGCCTCCGAATGTTCCTCAAGGGCAGCCCCATATAGAGAGCATTGCAGTAGTCTATTCGAGAGGTCACAAGCGCATGAGTGACTGTACTTAGGGCATCTCGGTCCAGATAGGGCCGCAACTGGCGCACCAGGCAAACCTGGGCAAAGGCCCCCCTGGCCACGGCTCCTATGTGATCTTCCAAACTCAACCGTGAGTCAAGAAGGACGCCCAAGTTGCGAGCCCTATCTACGGGGGTTAACACCTCACCCCCCATAGTTAAAGATGGAATAGGCTGGATTGCCCGAGATGCCGGTATGTACAACCACTCGGTCTTGTCGGGATTAAGTCGAAACCTGTTCCCATCCAGACCCGAACCACCTCCAGGCAGTGGGACATCACATCGAGGGCATCACTGGGTTGGTTTGGGGTGGAGAGGTGAAAAGCTGGGTATCAGCATACTGATGATACCCCACCCCAAAACCACGAATGATTTCAACCAGCGGCTTCATACAGATGTTGAACAACAAGGGCGAGAGGACCGACCCCTGAGGAACTCCACAAACGAGAGGCCTCGAGGCCGACCTCTGCCCTCCTGCCAATTCCTTGCTTAGCAATGGAAATTTTGTTCCCAACTGTCATAAATCGAGGACTGCCTTTACTGTGTAATACTCAAGGCAGCCCATCATAGCCATAGCTAGCTCACATCTGCAGAGTCAGTCTGCCCCCTTCAAATATTGTTCAGGAGCTTCCTTGTGGGAACCCAGCATGCAGTGCAGAATTTCTCAGCAAATCTGCAAGGCATTGGGATACAGTGGTGGAGGATGGTGGGGCTGAATTCAGAAAAAGGGTATCTATAAATAGGGCTGACCAGAGATACTGTACCCCAGCTCATTCGAGCATTAATCCCCCATAGCCTGCTTGGAAGGGTTGCGTGTTCAAATTCTGGTGCATTCTGGTCAGCAGCTGCTGTGGCAAACCCCCGATGGCACCAAAATGAGGACACAAGTATTGTATGCAGCCACCCAGAGTGGCTTTGGAGAATGAGATGGGAGGCATATAAATTTAATAAATAACATAATGCAATAAAAGCAAGTGGTGCTTTGGTGCGATTGACATCGCTGGAATGTCATCATCTGGCCCCCAGATGTCCCCGATTCTGGTCCTCCCCACAGCATCATTTCATAATTCACATCCCATTAAATCAGGCCTAAGCCCCGTAAAACAAAAAACAGCAACCAGGTTCACACTACATACACTTCACTCAACCTCTTAAGATGGTGACATTCACCAAGGAGGAAGCTTGGTTAGTTTTTAAACCTCTGGATTTGGTGGCCGAGTGCCTCTTCCTTTCCAACCTTCCTTGTTACAAACCCAGTAAATGGATGAATTTCAGCTCCCCGGGTTGTGTGTATTGTATGAACAGCGTCCTCTCTGGATCTGTCAGGCTGGCAGATCCAGGCCGCCTTTCTCGCCTTTTATTTTTTATATATATATATATACATACATATATATATATACATACATATATATATATACATACATACATAATATACATACATATTCCCCTTATACATACATACACACACACACACACACACACACACACACACACACACACACACCCCTGCCCCTCCTCCAACCCCCGCATCAATATGGCCTGAAATTTGTGCGGGTGTGATACAGATTTGCCCCCCGACCGAAAGCCTTTTTTGCTGCAATGCACCCGAGTTAGAGAAGCCGGCTTGCTTGCAAGCATCAGGGTGGGAGAAGGGCGGACCTCCTCCTCCTCCTCGCTTTCGCCGGCCCTGAGCCCCGCGAAGCCCAGCTGGAGGGCGGCCAAGAGGGGGGGGGCTTCCAACCCCAGCCTCGCCTGCAGCGGGCATCCTCCTCCCCGCCCGCCCCGCATCCCTTCGCCCGCGCCGGCCTTCCCGCGCTCCGCCTCGGCCACTCACCCGCCCGGGAGTCGGCGCTGGCCTCAGGCTGCCTCTGGGGTCTTCCCTTCATGAGCCGATCGCGCCGGGTCATGCTGTCCCCGCGGGGAGCCGGGCGCAGCGCCCCGCCGCATCCCTTCCCGAGCCCGGCGAGGCGAGGCGCGGCGAAACCCGGCAGCCGCGGGGAGGCTCCGGCGCGCTCGGCCAATCGGCACCTTCCCGTTATGTTCTCTCGGCGGAGGGAGGCAGGCGGGCGATGAGGTAGCCGTGACGGAAGCAGCCTCTGGGGCTGCGTTCACACAACCTGCTGGAAGCGGGTCAGCCACAGCCAGCTGCAGCTTCTGCTTCTGCACGTCTGGGTAAGATGCACTCTCTCCTTGGGTGCGTTTCTAGTTTGAGATTATTATTTTTTTTTTGCCACTCCTTCCTTCCTCCCTCCTTCTGTCTGCCTAATAACTCAAGGCAGCAAATACAGGTAGTCCTCGACTTACAACAGTTTGTTTAGTGAACGTTCGAAGTTACAAGGGTGCTGTTAAAAAAGTGACTTTGCGACCATTTTTTTTCCACCGTTGGGGCATCCCCACACGGTCTTGTGATTTGCAGTCAGACGCTGGACAATTGGTTCATAAATGAACAGCTGGTTCGTGTTTACGACGGTCGCAGTGTCTGGGGGTGTGCGGCAGGTGAGTTCCCCTTTTGCAACCTTCTGACAAGCAAAGTCACTGAAACCAGATCCACTTAACAACCGTGTTATTAACAAGCGCAATGATTCACTTAACAACAGTGGTGAGAAAGGTCACAAAATGGGGCCAAACTCTTAACAAATGTCTCAGCAACATAAATTTTGGGCTCCAGTGTGGTTGTAAGCCATGGACTATCTGTATACATAATACCAGGGCTTTTTTTGTCATAGAACGCTCAGAATGGAGTTCCGGCACCTTTTTTGGATGGAACCTTGTAGGGTAGGCAAGGCAGGTTGTATGACATGTGTGAGTTCTGGCACCTTTTTCTTTTACAAAAAAAGCTCTGCATAATACTCCTTCCTCCTCTTTTCCCTATAACTCTGTGAGGTGGGGTTAGGCAGAGAAAGAGGAAGGGTCCCCCACCTGTTTTTCATGCCTAAAGTGGGGTGAGAACTCAGTTTCCTGGTTTTTAGCCTGGAGCCTCAGTGTACTGTGGTGGTCAGCAAGACATGGCCCAGAAACGACGTGAAACTGTTGTGTGAACACAGCAAGAGGTAGCAAGGTAACCATCCCTGCACAAGTCTTTGCTGGCTCTGCAGAAACCAAATCATCATGTTAAATAAACCCTGATGACTAGATCAACAAGCCACATTATGGGCTTAGTCACTGCAGCCTCCTTTCCCAGTTCTCGTTTCAGACAATTCTTAAAATCCTGTTATTTTTCTTCCAACAAAGCCAAAGCCAGCCAATTCCAATTTTCTTCCATTTTCTATTTTTCATCCCCCTCACTGCAACCAAAATTCCTTGAATGATTGCAAAATTATATCAAACATGCATTTTTACCAATAATGTATGTTTTTGGGTCATGGCTCTGAACTCACTAGTTGGGAATTTTTGTCCCCCATGCAGGAAACCAGAACGGGGTGGGGGGGGGGGGGGTTGACTATAGGATACTGGCTTAAGTTGCAGAATAAGAGGAGCACAGGATTTCATCACGATTTCTTGGAATTAGTCCTCCTAATCACAAAGCTGTGGATCTTCTCCCGACCCTGGCCTTTAGCAATTATGATCACGCTGCTCGGGCCCAGTTCACACAAGACGCTCACTCAACCCCCTTTCTTTCTGGGGATTTGCGCAATAATCCAAAACCATTTTTTAAAAATACAAAAACCTAAACTAAATCGCCCTGGAACTAACCAAGGTTTGCAGCTGGTGCGAATGCAACCCCCGGGTTTGCTCTCTTTCCAGGTTGTGTGAATGCAGCCTCGGCGTTTGCAGCCGACCCGGCGCTTCTGGCCCTCAAAGCTCGCCTGCAATTGTCCACGTGAGCTTTTTTAGGATAGCAAGCAAGCGGAAGAAAGGGAGAAAATGCATTTTTTATGCATTTTTAAAAAAAAATTTTTTTTTTTAAAAAAGCAACAACAATGCATGCCAGTTTTTAAAAATCGAGGGCAGAAATGATACGCGGAGGGAAAGGTTCAGCAAGCACGCGAAGCAGCGGCAGCCGCGCAAAAGCCACGCAAGCGAAACAAACGCAGCGATTCTACCTGCGGGGGAGTCAGCTGAGCAAACCTCGCGGAGAAAATGTTCGCCTGGACGCAACCATGTTCCGGGATGATTTCCCCCCCCCTTTCCTTGGCCCTATGGTTTCACCCAATGAAGAGGCGAAGGGAATGACGTCAGACGGCGGCTGGTAAGGGACAAAATTAATCTCATTTGTTTAAGACGCTCAGTCCGCCTCTAAAACTTTTTCCAAGTGTCCCGACCCGCGGGGGGGGTCCCCCCCCCCCCAAAAAAAAAAAAAAAAAAAAGTGACCCTGAGTTTTAATTGTAATCGGGCAGTCGAAAAACGGAAGTTTTTAGCGGGCTTTGCATGCTTCAAAACCCTTTCAAGCAATAAACAGTTTGCTAAATAAGAGGGAATATTTTTTTTTTAAAAAAAAATCATTGTCGGCCACGGGATGCAAGAGCGTTTTGATGAAGGCTTTTCCCTTTTGCTTTGTAGGAGTGTAGCAAAACTTCAATTTTGTACTCTCAGCTTGGCTGGATTCTCTTTTGTCATGCTCGTGTACGTTTCCACGCAAAACAGATTTTTTTTTTTAATGGAAAAAGTATTTACAGTGTGTCAAAACCCACAAAATCTGGTTATAGGATTTTGCATCATGTACTGCTGTGGTGCATGTACAATCTTTCCCAATTTTCCCTCTGGATGAATCACAAGAAATGATGCAAATTAGGCTTGTGGGGTTTTCCGAATATTTGCTGTAAAAAGAAAGTTTAGATTTTTTTTGACATTAAAAGGACCCAACATTAAAATGGCGCAATTGACGGAGTTAGAGACTGTTGCATCACCCGTCTCATGACTGCAAAACACAAATTGCACATTGACACGTTTCCTTGCCGGGATCCTCAGTGGGATGAGTCTGGTGATGAACGGTGGTCTCTAATTGACCACCGGACCTCGCACCTGCATGGTACAAGAAAGACACGGACACAATCTTTCCTCGGGGTGGGAGCGCCCAGAGTAATCTACGCACCCCCTTTTATTGGTTGCAGTGGCGTCATGCAGAAAGTTTGTGTGGCATGTTATGTATCTTATCTACTTACAATGGTTACATTAGCTGGAGACACATCGTCCTTCTCCATTAGCACATACTGTAAAGATACAATTTTGTTTCTTCAAAAGGTTTCTTTTATGTTTTTCTACCAGCTCAGCAATTTCTTTGTTTTCCTACCAGCTCAGCAAGTTTCTATTAACCTTGTAGCAACATATAGCAACAGCACATTGTAGTTGCCTACAGCGCTCTGCCCACCTTAACAGGCAGCTCACTGGAATTCCCAATAGCATCCCTGAGAAAAAGGCAAACTGTTGTAATACCACATAACTGAAATTGGCACTTCTTTGCCCTATGGAAGAATGGGGTTTGTACAAAGAAACTGCATGCAGTAACTTGTAAAAGCCAGTTTGGTCTAATGGCAAAGAAACCAGCCTAGAAGCTGGTTAGGAGTTAGAAAATGGTGAGTTCTAGTCCAGCTTTAGGCATGAAAACAAACTGTGTGGCTTTGGGCCAATCACTCACAGGCAAGCCCATCTCACAAGGCTGTTGTTATGGAGAAAAATAGGAGGAAGAAGGAATATTGTGTGTGTTTGCTACCTTGAATTACTTACAAAGAAATAAAGGTGAGATAAAAATCTAATAAATAAAATTATCCTTAAGGTTATTGGAGGCTTGTCACAGTTAAGTGCTAATTGCTGCCATTTCAGCACCCTCTCCTCACCCCAAGGACAAGATGGCAGCTGCAACCATACAATCCAAGCCCCGACCCCTTTTAATTCTCTAAGTATTAGAAGGCAATTGAGAAGCAGTCTGCTACTCAGGTTGGTTTTGTTCTCAGCTTTCTTGCCATTGTACATTTGAGCTTTTGTATTGTATTTTTAGCCATTGTTTTTGAAACTTTTTTTATTAATATGCATTTGTGTTGTACAGTCCGCAGAGTCACATAGCCTGAGTTGAATGACCTTGTAACTCCGGAAATAAATAAATGTATTAGTATGACAGGGTAGGACTTCAACTGTGCAGTTGCAACTGCCATATTGACTTTTTCAATGTCCTTGCCACCCACTACATGCAGTGCCCAGGTGCCAAGACTTCTTATCGATGACCCTGACTCCCCTGGCTTAGCTAACATCGATATTGTAATGTGGGGAAGTGGGGATAATGAGTGGGAAAGCACAATGGTAGTCACTACGTTTTGGTATTCAGAGAAATGCAAGATGTGAAGGACAGTTATGCTCCCTTCTGCATGTTCTTTATATCAATTTATATATCTTTCCTACCGAAAGATCCGTCATAAAAAAAAACTAGGGAGAACAGAAAAGTCCATAGTTTTACAGAATGACCCATGAATTGAAGAAGTGTAGCTAAATAAAAATGGGCCATATAGAATAGATTTCTATTTTTTTCTGCTTTGCCTTGCTTTTCAAACTTATTTTGGAGCTAAGGCCATTGATAAAACATTTGAAGAGAGGCGAAGTATATGGGTGAATAAATAACATAATTCATGAACTCATAAAAGTCACACCCATGTTTATTATCCAGGGTTTTACTCCAGCAATGTGAATTTTTGGGCTTCACATGATTTCTGAGGTCAACAGAACAGCAGTTCTTATCACATATGCTATCTTAGGTCAATACAGTATAGTATATTCAACCCAGTTGCCTAGTTTCTAATTCAGAATATCATATGAGTCAACCAGTGAACTAAGGAGAATTCAGAGAAAGGGAAAAAAAATCTTAAGACTTTATGCAATGGGGGAGTCTTTGTGAATTGATATGTTTATTCAAGGAAGGCAGTTTAAAAAAGAAAATTTATATCTTTATTCAAAAAAGGTATATACATGTGACTCTAAGCTAGTTCTGTGGCAGTTGGCTTAAATCAAGACTGTCAGAATAATTTATAATGGTGTCACCGCCTTAAAGTCACATGTTAACCCTTGCTCTTACAATCAGGGGGAAAAAAGATTTTCCAGCTGCTAAGGAAAGATGGGATGGTAGATAATTACTGCTGACTTGCCCTTGAATTTCAGGGATGGGCCTTGTTGCTGTCTATTGGCACATCTGAAAAAGCCACTTTATAGGGGTGAAAACTACGAGAGCCAATTGGATCACACTGAAGCTGTTTTTCCTACAATATCTTCCTTCAGGTGGAAGGTGCTATTGGTTGAAGCTGGGTACAAGTAAAAAGTTAATGTGCAGAGATTTTCTGTCGACCTAGCCAACTGCCTTTCATCCATAGCAAATCTACTTCTGGCCTACAATTCATTTCTTCCAACCACAAGCTATCTGCAGACAATATGAAATGAAGCATCTCTTTCTTCCCCATTAGCAGACTTCAGCACGTTTAGTGTGGAAAGAAGAAGAGATGGGAAAGGCTTGGGAGTGGCTGACTTGATTGCGTTATGCAACTGTGAAAGGTGTTATATCCGGTCAGGAAAAAAGTAGAGCTTTTTTCCAATCCCACCTCATGCTTCCCAGAACCACAAAGTAATTCATTGTTACTCAGGTTCAAGTCCCAGAATTCCCCAGCCAATGTGGATGGCTGGGGAATTCTGGGAGTTGAAGTCCGCACATATTTATATGTAAGGGTGTAGGTATATACAAATTTATGTATATAGCATGTTTATGTGTGTGCTATATACAGGTGCATTTTTGAGAGCAGGCAACAGAATTTCATTTTTAATGTGCCCACAGTAAAAACTGACAATAAATCTGTCTGTCTGTCTGTCTGTCTATATCTATCTATCATCTATCTATCTATCTATCCACCTGCCTACCTGCCTACCACAGAATTTCATTTTTAATGTGTGCCAGTGCCCACACTAAAAATGACAAGTCAGTCAGTCAGTCAGTCAGTCAGTCTGTCTGTCTGTCTGTCTGTCTGTCTGTCTGTCTGTCTGTCTGTCTGTCTGTCTATCT
>JAKJMR010000167.1:1025892-1040305 GCA_024449315.1 Daboia siamensis | reverse complement strand
ATCTATCTATCTATCTATCTATCTATCTATCTATCTATCTATCTATCCCTCCATCCATCCATCCATCCATCCATCCATCCATCCCCACCTACCTACTTGTTCGACCTGGAGGAATCCATTCCTACAAATCCCAGCGTTCCTCCTATTGACCTTGCCGGCAGAGGCTGCCGGGAGTTGTAGTCCGTCCGCATCTGGGAGGCTTGTTTCCCCTCCGTCCGCCCGCCCGCCCGCGCGGTCTCTGCTTCTCTGGCCCTTTAAGGAGAGGCGTCCCCTCCCCGCCGCCGGCCCAGCCCAGCCGCTGTTAAAGGACGTCGCTTCGCCCTTCGCTCCGCTTCCTCGAAGGCTGGCGCGGGATCAAGAGGCAGCGCCGCCCGACCATGAAGAGGCTGCTCCGGCGATGCCCCGCCGCTGCCCTGCGGCTCCTGAGCCAGCCGCTGCCCGGCGCCCGGCCGCTGCTTCCCCGCGCCAGCCTCCCGCAGCGATGCTACTGCGCCGGCTCTGCCCGGCCCCGCGGGCTGCTCTTCCGACAGGTGAGCCCCGCACGCCCGCACAGCTGGCGGGCATCCCGGGCAGTGGGCAGCAGCTGACGCCGCCCCTTGGCCGCAGCTCTGGAACTCTTTCGAGGAGGAAGGAACGCCGCCTTCGCTGCCCTTGCTTTCGCTTTGGGCTGCCATCTCCGGCGGCCGGGGGAGGGGAGGATGGGTGTTGTAATCCAAGGCAGGCGCGCGGGGGGGGGGGGAGTGGGATGTAGGAGAGGAGTTTGCAAATATTGCCTGGTTTGGGCCGGTCTCCAAGGTTTCCTCTCTGGAACAAAAGGAAGGGGAAAAAAAAAAAAGACTCCGGGGCTCTTAACCGTGGCAGACCAGGAAATTGGGGTTTTTTTTTGTGTGTGTGTACTGGTGGAAATGGAGCTTCACATTGCTGGTTATCTTGTTTTATTAAAACGCGGTATGAAAATGACTATTGCCACCCTCCCGAAGGCTTGTTATGGAAATTGCTCTCTCTTTCCCGTAGGGAGTGGAGATGCTACAGCTGAAGTTAGAACTGAAAAAGCTTCTTGGATATAATTTGAAATAATCTCTTTTCAGACTTGGGAGCTGTAATATAGCAGCTTCTCGGAGACAAGGAGGCAATAACTGCTAAGCTTGTAAGCCGCCCTGAGTCTTCGGAGATATAAATGGAATTAAAATAAATAAATAAATAAAAATAAAGATAGTTTCAGCGAATTGTAACGAATTAAAACTCATGGTGGAGATTTAAAATGGGTAGCAATTCATGTAAGGCATTGGGTACAATGGAAATGTAGTAGTTTACTTTAATTATATATATAAAAAATCATTTTAATTTAATTGTTCCTGGGGCTAGAGCAGGGGTCTCCAAACTTGGCAACTTTTAAGACTTGTGGACTTCAAATCCCAGAATTCTCCAGCCAGCATGGCTGGACACAACTGGACTGTTTCACTTATCCCTTCCATGATGGACTTAAGTTCTTCTTTATTGTTTTCTTCTCCACCTACCAGCTCTTTGAATCAGAAAGTTATACTTACACTTACCTGCTGGCTGATATGAAGACAAAGGAAGCCGTTTTAATAGATCCCGTTTTAGAAACAGCTAGACGTGATTCAACATTGGTGAAGCAACTGAGACTTAATTTGCTATATGCAGGTGAGCTGTTTCTTCTTGGGGGGGGGAAAAGGAAAGGAAAACGAACCAGCAAGCATGGTCTGTAAGGATCATAAGAAAGTAGCCATGATATAACCGGAGAGGGGTAAATGATTGGGATGGGTGGGTGAAGGGAGTGCTTGGAAACCTAATAGCTGTTGTTCAACTTTTCTGGATGTTATCAGCTGAAGGAACATCGATCTACTTTCCAGAGTATAATGTTTTTCCTTTTTAAGGAAACCGATCTGAGTCTGGAAGTAAATTTTAGGGGGAACAATTTTCTGTATATTTTTTTTTACCCAGTCTCAAGTTGATGGCTCATCTGTTACAGAATAAGAGAGTTGAAAGGGACCTTGGGGGTCTTCTAGTCCAACCCCATGCTCAAGTAGAAAACCCTATACCAGGGGTAGGCCACCTTGGCTCTTTTATGACTCGTGGACTTCAACTCCCAGAATTCCTGAGTCAGCATGGCTCAGCATGGAAACCTCTCCATTTCTCCTCAGCACGGTTGGCTCAGGAATTCTGGGAGTTGAAGTCCATGAGTCATAAAAGAGCCAAGGTTGCCTACCCCTGTCCTATACGATTTCAATGTGCTTGCTGGCTGAAAGAAGAGAGAGGATAGGTTAGGTTAGGATTGTCCCCAAGATGTGTGGCAGCATCAATTCTGGGGATGCTCAGTACCAACCGTACTGATTTTGGAGTATGGATAAAGATAGCTCTTGACTTACGACCACAATGAGGGCTAGAATTTCTGTTATGAAGCAAGATGGCTGTTTAGCACTGAATTGCGCCTGATTTTATGATCTTTTCTGCCACGGTTGTTAAGCAACTCACTGCCGTTCTTAAGTGAATCACACAGTCATTGAGTGAACCTGACTTTCCCCCGTTGACTTTTCTTATCAGAAGCCAGCTGAGAAGATCACAAATGGTGATCCACATGATCCAGGAACCCTGCAACCCTGCATAAATAAATGCCAATGACCAAAATGCCAAGTTTTAATCACCTAACTTTGGGGATGTTATGTTGGTCATAAGTATGAGGACGGGCCATGAGTTACTTTTTTCAGTGCCATGGTAACTTTGAGTGGTCACTAAATGAATAGTTGAAATGCAGGTAATCCTCGACCTACAGCAGTTTGTTTAATGACCGTTCTAAGTTACAACGGCACATGATTTACATTCGGATGCTTGACAATTGACTCATATTTATGATGGTCGCACTGTCCTGGGGTCACGTGATCCCCTTTTGCGACCTTCTGACAAGCAAGTCAATGAGGAAGCCAGATTCACTTAGGAATCGTGTCACTAATTTAATCTGTGCAGTGGTTCACTTATCAAACGTGGCAAGAAAAGTCGTAAAATGGGGCAAAACTCACTTAACAAATTCCTCACTTAGCATCATAAATTCTGGCCTCATTTGCAGTCGTAAGTTGAGGACAACCTGTACGCTCATCCGAAAGGTGTAAAAAAAACCTGGGTTGGAGACTTGATCTTATGTCCTAAGAAAACAGTTAAATTGGAATATCGATGAGAAATTAAAAATTGAGTGAAAACTAATAACAGGATATGGATTGTTTATGAAGATTGAATGTAATTAAGATATGTATAAGCTAAAAAAATTATTGATAAATGTAATAATGATGTTTTTATTGGGTTGATATAATTAGAAATGTACTAATTTGAATATGAGACAGCAATTGTTAAGGGAAAAAGAGAAGAAATATCTGATGTTGTAACCTGAGATTTGCACGAAGACTTTGTTATTGAACTATTGATTAACCCAGCCACCACGTTGCTTTTTAAATAATTCAAGTGTAAAATTGGAAAATTAATAAAATGTTATAAAAAAGAAAGAAAAAAAACCCCAGCCCCATCTTTCTCCTTCTCCTTGTTAGTCAACACCCATTGCCACGCTGATCACATCTCTGGGACGGGACTTCTGAAGCAGCTTCTCCCAGGCTGTCGTAGTGTCATCTCCAAGGACAGTGGAGCCATCGCTGATCTCCTGATCCAGGAAGGCTATCAGCTCAAATTTGGAGACTTTGTAAGTCTGTGAACAGATTCCTGGAGAATAAAATAGGAGAAAGAGGATCGGGATGCCCGTCACAGCTATAAAGTTGTGACAATCGTAAAAACCGGCTAGTTGTGTGATCATCCCAATTTTACAAACCTGGTATTGTGGGTTGTTAGGCGAACACCCCAATTGTAAATAGGACCGGCCCTTTATTCATATTTGTTCCCCTTTTTCTGAATTTGGTCCAGTTTTTCGGAATCCTTCATCAAAAATTGAATAGAGTGAAGCTGCTAGTTCCTCTCATTTAGAAATAATATGTTTATATCACTTCCTGCGCTCCACCCTGCGTCTTAGTAGTTTATTTTCCAACAGTTCATCAACAGGCTTGCTTAATTCTCTTGTACTTCTGCAAAGCTCCCCTTGGACAGATTTACTTCCTAGGAGCTACCTTGGGGCTCCAGTCCTGTGGAAGTTTATCTTTCGAGTTCATTTTAGAGGATTTCAGGTAGTCCAAAGTCCTAGGTTTGGTTCAGAGCCCTTGTTTGACCACATGCTCAGTTTGGGCAAAACTGATTTTTTTTTCTCTGTGCCACAAGAGGAAATGTAGCTTTGCTTGTCCTTTTGTGGTTGTTGTTAGCTGCAAAGTCACGTCCGACCCATCGCGACCCCATGGACAACGTTCCTCCAGGCCTTCCTGTCCTCTACCATCTTCTGGAGTCCATTTAGGCTCACGCCTACTGCTTCAGTGACTCCATCCAGCCACCTCATTCTCTGTCGTCCCCTTCTTCTCTTGCCCTCAACCTTTCCCAGCATTAGGCTCTTCTCCAGTGAGTCCTTCCTTCTCATTAGGTGGCCAAAGTATTTGAGTTTTAGCTTCAGGATCTGGCCTTCTAAAGAGCAGTCAGGGTTGATCTCCTCTAGGACTGACCGGTTTGATCGCCTTGCAGTCCAAGGGACTCACAGGAGTCTTCTCCAGCACCATAGTTCTCCAGCCGTTTAATGAGAACTAAATGGCCATGACTGATTTGCATGAAGTCCTCAGCTTACGACTGGTCAGTTAGTGACTGTTTGAAGTTATGGCGGACCCCAAAAAAGTTACTTACGATGAAAAAAGTATTTATTATTACGGGCTGAATTATGGTGCTAATTTGAAGACTCTCTGTAAACAACCTTCTTTTATGGTTTGATAGCCTGGGCTTCAATAGAGAATGTTGTTAAGGTGATACATATCCAAAGTGCGTTGGAATTATGTTGTCTAGCATTTCCCAGGAACCTTGCTCCTTTGAATTCTGGGAGTTGTAGTTCTGTTACTTTAGGGAGGGAACAAGAACAGAATACTAATATAAAAGGTGAGACAGGCTCTAGGAATGTTAGTAACATGCTACTGTGGTTTCAGGCATTAGAAGCGCATGCCACCCCTGGCCACACGGACGGGTGCCTGACCTATGTGCTGAACGACAAGACTATGGCTTTTACAGGAGATGCCTTGCTGATCCGGGGATGCGGGAGGACAGACTTTCAACAAGGTATGGAAGACTTAAGTAGTTGTAAGCAACCTTGGCTCTTTTATGACTCGTGGACTTCAACTCCCAGAATTCCTGAGCCAGCCATGGGAGTTGAAGTCCACAAGTCATGAAGGGGCCATAGTTCCCCCATGCTGGCTGAGAAATTCTGGGAGTTGAAGTCCACAAGTCATGAAGGAGCCAAAGTTTTCTCCCTGCTGGCTCAGGAATTCTGGGAGTTGAAGTCCATGAGTCATAAAAGAGCCAAGATTGCCTACCCCTGACTTAAGGGGTCTAGTTATGAACCACATGGCAGCTTTGCAGCTTGGGAGACAGTGGAGATTTTTATACTAGGCCCCAAACTATATTTCTGGTTGGAATCTCCAAGAACAGTTCAGAATTCTGCCCCTTGACTTTACTTCCCGTATTCTGCACAACATGTAAACATTGTAGACCTCCCGAAGGGCGAGCAAAGTCCACTCTGTTTTAGAAACGGTCGTTTTCCACTTGAAGAGGAACATTTTTGCCTTTGATGAAGTTTGAAACTGGATTTATGCATATCTGTTTGATGCATGCTCTTTTCCCCAGGTAACCCCAAACACTAGATGCTCTAGAGCAGGGGTCTTCAAACTTGACCCTTTTATGACTTGTGGACTTCAATTCCCAGAATTCCTCAGCCAGCATGGAGGAAACTTTGGCCCCTTCATGACTTGTGAACTTCAGGTCCCAGAATTCCTCAGCCAGCATGGGGAATTATGGCCCCTTCATGGCTTGTGAACTTCAACTCCCAGAATTCCTGCCCCTTCATGACTTGTGGACTTCAACTCTCAGAATTCCTCAGCCAGCGTGCCTGGCTGAGGAATTCTGGGACTTGAAGTCCACAAGTCATAAAAAGGCCAAGTTTGAAGACTCCTGCTCTAGAGAGTTTGACTTTGTGAAGGAGACTTATGCATAGGTTACAAGAGATGATTTGAGCCCTAATGTTTGGCGGGATAGGAATTGGGGATATACGCCTAGGGCATCCTGCTCCAAGCTCTATATTAGAAAAAAGAATCTGCTTGCTGGTTATAGCTCTGTTCTCTTCTCCAGGCTCTGCCGAAACTCTGTACAACTCAGTCCACCAGAAAATCTTCACGCTTCCAGGTGACTGCCTGATCTATCCTGCCCATGACTATACAGGTGAGTTGGTGAGCACTTTTTACTCGTTGTTCTATTCTTTTTTTTTTTCCCTTTTAAGTTTAGTTTGCAATTAGATTTTATTATTGCAACCAATATTCTTAATTAGACATACCCACTGCATTACGGCATGAGGCTTCACGAACTAAAACCTTAAAACTAGTGCATATTAGATGGACAATAACGTCCAATCTTTTTCCTTTTCTTCTGTTCCAGGCCAAACGGTGTCAACGGTGGAGGAAGAACGGACTCTGAATCCTCGTTTGATCTTGTCCAAGGAGGGTTTTGTTGAGCTTATGAACAATCTGAATCTACCCAAACCCAAAAAGATTGGTGAGGCTGGCTTCTGTTCAGAGAGAGGAGCAGAAGAAGTGGGTTGGGGGTCCCTTTTGGGCTACTATCTACTTCATGTTATGGCTCTTCTGGAAGAACCTCTAGAGCAGGGGTCTCCAACCTTGGCCACTTTAAGACTTGGGGACTTCAACTCCCAGAATTCCTCAGCCAGAGTTGAAGTCCACAAGTCTTAAAGTCACCAAGGCTGGAGACCCCTGCTCTAGAGTTCAAAAAAGGGCGATGGAAATTTCACTAAAGTCTTTGTGAAAGAAATTGTCGAACCGAAATCCTCTCAATGAAAGGAATTGCTCTCCTGTGACTGATTTTTAAATTGCCAAGGCTGCAAGCTGACGTAGTGCCTGGTTAGTTATCGTGCAATATGCTGAATCTGGAGAGCAAGTTAAGTTATTTTCTGGTTTGTAATTTTCTGATTTGTGCAGTATGTTGAACAATAAACCAGATGGTCTGGATGGATGGACGGACGGATGGACGGACACACATACACAGTGTATACTGTGTGTGTATGTGCACTCTCTCTCTCTCTCTCTCTCACACACACACACACAGCCCCACTATATATGTACTGTATATAAAGGTAAAGGTTCCCCTGCACATGTGTGCTATTCGTTTCCGACTCTAGGGGCTGGTGCTCATCTCCGTTTCAAAGCTGAAGAGTCAGCGCTTGTCCGAGGACGTCTCCGTGGTCATGTGGCCGGCATGACTAGACGCCAAAGGCGCTCGGAACGCTGTTACCTTCCCACCGGAGTGGTCCCTATTTTTCTACTTGCATTTTTACATGCTTTCGAACTGCTAGGTTGGCAGAAGCTGGGACGAGTAACAGGAGCTCACTCTGTTACGCAGCACTCGGGATTCGACCCGCCAAACTGCCGACCTTCTGATCAACAAGCTCAGCATCCTAACCCACTGAGCCACCGCGTCCCTCTACTGTATATATACACACACAAATTCTGTATGTATACGTTACATCACATACATACACAAAGTATATATGTAGGTGTATATTCCATACCCACATCTCAGATAAAGATTAACTCAGTTTTTGGCAGGGGTTTTGCTCTCCAAGCTTGTTTCAATATAGTTTCTGAATGTCTTGTTACCAGACTAGCTAACATCAGCAGCAGGATTTTCTTGTCCTATTCTCCTTAGCCAAGGCTCTTCAAACTTGGCCCTTTAATGACTTGTGGACTTCAACTCCCAGAATTCCTCAGCCAGGCATGCTGGCTGAGGAATTCTGGAAATTGAAGTCCATAAGTCATAAAAGGGCCAAGTTTGAAGTACCATGTCCTTAGCTTATAAATGTCTTGTGTGCCAGTGTGATCAGTTCGTGCGGCTAGTTGTTCGTTTGGAGCTATATATATATAAATTCTGAGCAGCTGATTGGTTCTCTTGTTGCTTGCTAGTTTGAACGGTCTGGTTTCTTACCTATTCATATGTTGGATCTAAATTAATATGCTTGTTGATTGCTCCTTTGGTGCAGAATACCAGGCTGCAATAAATTAACCCACGTTACCTATCATACAAGGGACGCGGTGGCTTAGTGGGTTAGGACGCTGAGCCTGTCAATCAGAAGGTCAGCAGTTTGGTGGGTTGAATCCCGAGTGCCGCGTAGCAGAGTGAGCGCCTGTTACTCGTCCCAGCTTCTGCCCACCTAGCAGTTCGAAAGCACGTAAAAATGCAAGTAGAAAAATAGGGACCACTACGGTGGGAAGGTAACAGCGTTCCGTGCGCCTTTGGCGTCTAGTCATGCCGGCCACATGACCACGGAAGACGTCCTCGGACAAGCGCTGGCTCTTCGGCTTTGAAACGGAGATGAGCACCGGCCCCTAGAGTCGGAAACGACTAGCACGCATGTGCGGGGGAACCTTTAACTTTACCTTTTTACCTAGCATACAAATGGAGCTGTTTTGCTTGTACCTGATCCAGTTCAGGAGTTTACATGAATGCGGCTCCTGGCTTGCCAGACCCCCTAAAACTCAGTGGGGCTTACTTCAGAGTAAACACACATAATCTGGGTCTTCCCCAAAGCTACAAAAACCACTCATTCCTGATGTGGCTGGTCCGCAAATCTAATGCATGATCTAATGCTTGCATTCTCTTCTTTTGGGCAGACGTTGCAGTTCCTATGAACCTCAAATGCGGAATCCAGGATGTACCTATTTAAGGTGCGTCTCTTTTCTTGAGAGCAGCCATATTCAGGACCTCTAGAAACTTCTCCCCCCGTCGCTTCCACGCTTTTCCGCGAGACACAGTGAAGCCAGTAACCACCGAATGCAACTGTTTGCTTCAAAGTCTTGAACTGATTCCAAAACGGAGACGGATCTGCCTTATAACTCCCGTTTCTTGCTTTAATTTAGTTTTATCTTCATTAGCAAATAGAGTGACTGGCACTCCTGGCCTCACCTTAGATTCGCCCTGCGTGGCTTTCAAGGCTGTACTGCGTTAAGACTCAAGGCTCACTTTCCTCTGTTATATGGTGGGACTTTGGGGCTGGGGGTGACCAAAACTCAGCAGAGCTGGGCTTCTGCGTCAAATAAAATAAAATATTTTGTTTCTTAACCTTCTGGAATCCAACACTGGGGCGGTGAGGCTGGAGGGAGGGACCATAATGGTTAAGCTTGGATTAGACTTCAGAGTGTCAGGGAACATACGTGTCCCTAAGACTGATGGGATTACCTAGCTTGGTAGTGAAACGTCTGCAAGAAAACAGCCAAGATCGGAGAGCACCAAAGATCTCTTATTTCAAGCCTGAGCTACCAATGCAGCTAGTCTTCGACTTAACAATGGTTTGTTTAGTGGCCGCTCAAAGTTATAGCGGCACCGAAAAATGTAACTTCTGACTGTCTTTCCTTGGCACGATCATGTGATCAAAATTCAGACGCTTGGCAACTGGTTCATATTTACCACCTTTTTGCTGGCTCTCAGGATCACGCGATCCCCTTTTCTGACCTCCCGACAGGCAAAGAACGCGGGAAGCCGGATTCCTTTAGCAACCAGATTACTAACTTATCAACTGCAGTGCTTCACTTAACAAGCGTGGCAAGAAAAGTCATAAAACGGGACAAAGCTCACTTAACAAATGTCTCACTGAACAACCGACATTCGGGGCTCAATTGTGGTTTTAAGGGGAGGATTTCCTGTGTTCTTCTTTACTGGTATGTGTGTGTGTGGGTCTGTTGTTCAGAGAAAGGGGCGTTTACAGTATACTTCTGCAAATAACCTTCTGGCTAGTGGGTGCTCCAATGACAAAGCACAGAAAACTTCCCAGCGGGAAGTAGCGTGTCTCCACCCAATGCATGGTTGAGATTGGGTGGTCTGCAGCTGTCTGCATCATACACTTATCCATCAACCCCTTTGCAATGTCAACGCCTTCACACGCTGCAGCCAAGTCCAAATCAAGCTTTAGTGAATGGAGCAGAATTTAATGATTAAATAAAAGTTTTGAGCAGAAGGTCACAATTCAGAGGCAGGTCAAGGGGTCACTGGCACATTTCCCACTGTATTTTTTATTTACCCTTCCGATTCCTGAATTTACTTATTTCCTTTGCAAAGGCTTCTAAGGAATGTACACCCCCACCCACTTCAAATTCAAAGCTGGGAGAGGTCTGTCATAATGGAACAGCAAACAGTTGGGTCTGCAGAGGGGCAGTATTTCTCTGTTAGGGAGAGTTGCAGAATGATGGCTGGAATTATGTACATCTAGTGACAGGATAGCAATATTCCAGAGGGGCTGCCACAAAGAAGAGGGGGTCAAATTGTTCTCCAAAGCGCCAGAGGGCAGGACAAGAAACAACAGTTGGAAACTGATCAAAGAGAGAAGCAACCTGGAATTAAGGAGAAACTTCCTAGCAGCGAGGACCATTAACCAGTGGAACAACTTGCCTCCAGAAATCTTGGCTGCTCCATCACTGGAGGTTTTTAAGAAAACGCTGGACAGCCACCAATCTGAAAGAATATAGGATCTCCTGCTTGAGCAGGGGGTTGGACTAGAAGATCTCCAAGGTCCTTTTCAGCCTGTAGCTGGGTTTGCTAAGCCTGTTATGGTTTCAGGGCAATTGTGAACACAAGATCTTCCTTTGTAAGTGTAAGTTGTGTGAATCATGAAGAATGGCTGTAGCGGTGCCTGCTGGAGGAGCTGTAGTGTCAAGCTTTAACCTCCAGATGGCAGGATTTGCACACTAGAAGTTCAATCAACAGTAACTAAGCTGTTGAGTGAATTTCGACAAAGCTTCCTAGCTTGGTAGTGAAACGTCTGCAAGAAAACAGCCAAGATCGGAACATCAACTGGAGAAAGAAAGCCGAAAGAAGACCAAGCTCCATGTTGCAGGAGAAAGCCAAGATGATCTAGACACGAGGAAGTTCCAGGAACCTCAACAACTCAAGAGTTATATAGTTCAGCCATATCTATATCCATTCCGTGGGAGTGAACCAGTCAAGGCTAGGTATATCTTTGCTGGAATTGGAAGCAACCTAATCCGTCTTCTTCCCTTCCTCTTTAATTTTTTTTTTGTAATTGTTTTTAGTTTTTGAACAATCTCTCCTATCTGGAAGCAAGCATCTTGCATAACTCCATCTTTCCCTCTGCTCAAAAGAGAAGCATCTTAGAAAACTGGGGGGGGGGGGGTGTGTCCTTTTTTTTCCAATGTTTTTTCAAATCCAAAGTTTTCCTTCCGTGCACCGATGTAAAAAGCGGTTATACCGATAGTCCTCAACTTACAACAGTACGGTTAGTGACCGCTTGAAGTTACAGCAGCACTGAAAAAACTGACTTTTGAGCATTTTTCAAACTTGCGATTGTTATGGCCCCCCCCTCTTGCCCCCGTCATCATGTGATCAAAATTTGGACACTTGGCAACTGGCCTGTATTTAT
Organism: Daboia siamensis; assembly: GCA_024449315.1. Lineage (NCBI taxonomy): Eukaryota > Metazoa > Chordata > Lepidosauria > Squamata > Viperidae > Daboia > Daboia siamensis. The sequence continues at coordinate 1,028,730 of JAKJMR010000167.1, read as the reverse complement.
AACGGTTGCAGAGTCACATGATCACCTTTTGCAATCTTCTGTTGAAAGAAAAATCTTCATCAGGGTCCAATCCAAGCCGGGAATAAACAAAATGGAGACTGCTTTAGAAAGAAGGTTGCAGTTTATTAAAGAGCAGAGGCAGACAGAAAGTTGGCTCTGGAAAAACTGACCACATGTAATAGGGAGTGGTGGGTTTTTATACCTTCTTGGGCTTTTGTGTGGAGTTGTTCCTGTGGCATGAACTCTGACCTGACTCGGAGTGTGCCTTTCTGGCATTCTGATGGTGGTGGGTTAATCCTATTATGTCCCAAAGGTCATATCCTGCTTCCCTGGAGCTGTGGCTGATGGCTATGTCCTGTGTTGGAATTTTTGGTGTGAGGGATTGTTGATTCTAGGGATCTTCGTCTTTCTAATCCAAGCCTCCTGGCTCCAATCTTTCTGACAGGATTATCACATCAGCATTTCTACAGACCTGGTTTCTGCTTGGGAAAGACAGACTTGGGCAGTGGTGGTCCGGCCTAAGATTTTCCATTATTCCTTTGAGGAAATATAATATTCTGCCTTTTTAATATTCCTCAAAACATTTTCTTCTTTTTTTTGGGTGGGGGGGCTGTCTTCCCACACTTCTGATAAGCAAAGTCAATGGGGAAGGCAAGTTCACTTTCCCGCTATGTTACTAACTTAACAACCGCAGCAATTCATTTAACAATTGTGGCAAGAAAATTGTAAAATGGGCCGAAGCTTACTTAACAACTGTCTCGCCTAGCAGTGGAAATTTTGGGCTCAATTGTGGTCGTACGTCGAGGACGACTTGTACTCAAGTGCTGTTGTGGTGGCTGGGAATAATGGGGGCTGTAGTCCCAAACATCTGCAGGGTGCTGGGCTGCTCTATATTTTTCATAGATAACACAGACTTACCTTTATAAAACCTGTGCTGTGTCGAGAGAATCCTTGTTTTCCTCAAAAACTTGGACTTTCCTCCCAATTTTTTTTAGAGCCTTGCTGGGCTAAAGTTTGTGTTGTCAACAGTTTTACACTTTGTCCCTTGATTGTGTCACTGGCCTGGCTGTCGTTTGGGGCCCTGTTTATGGGAAACACATCCTTGTTCTCCTTCTGTGAGGCTTGGCTGCTGTTTTTCGTCTAAGGATGCAAGAACAGCGATACGATGTTCTACACCAGGAGTCTTCAAACTTGACCCTTTTACGACTTGTGGACTTCAACTCCCAGAATTCCTCATCCAGCCTGGCTGAGGAATTCTGGGAGTTGAAGTCCACAAGTCATAAAAAGGGCCAGGTTTGAAGACCCCTGTTCTACATTGTCATTTCTTGGAGGTAGGGACCCAGTCATTCTTGGCTGCTAGTTGGGAAAGTACTTCAGAAGCTCATTTGATGGACATGCAGGTAGTCCTTGACTTACAACAGTTCACTTAGTGACCATTCAAAGTTACGTCCTGAAAAATGGGACTTACGACTATTCTTCACACTAACGGCCACTGTAGCATCCCCCACAGTCACGTGATCAAACTTCGGACGCTTGGCAACTGACTCACATTTATGACGGTCGCAGTGTCCTGGGGTCACGTGATCTCCTTTTGCAAACCTTCTGACAAGCAAAATCAATGGGGGAAGCCATATTCACTAAAGAATCACAACTGCAGTGATTCACTTAACAACTGCGGCAAGAAGGGTTGTAAAATGGGGTAAATCTCACTGAACAAAATGTCTTGCTCAGCAACGGAAAACTGGGGCTAGAATATTTTTAGAGGTAGAAGGGGGTGAAACATACTGTACCCCATCCTGTCCCGTCCCTTCTTCCCAGCGAAGACCGAAGTTTCCCAAGGGAAGTGAAAACAGGTAAACACAGGAGAATCGGACAGGATCCGACATGTTTTGATTTGGCAGCCCAGCCAGGCACATGGGAGACAAAATGTTTTTTTTTCCCACAGGCCAGACAATGAGATTGTGCTGTGTTTGTGCAATTTGCCAAGGGTGGTCTCTCCAAAGCCGGGACGATGCTTTCCCACAGCTTATTCTTATCAGTGGCCTGGAAGTTCCACCAGTGAACACTCTGTGGAAGCCAAGTGGAGGGCAGAAGATGTGATCCACACCATCCATGGAGGTTATCCCATTTGAAATGGGGGGAAAGCTCTTCATTCCAGACTGCTTGCGTTATTCCCAGCCCTGCTTTGAAGCTGACAACTTTCTGAAGAGGAGAGACGCCTGAAAAAGAATGGGCTACATGCCCATAACAACCTCAAACTGGGATGTTATGTGCAACAAAGAGGAATATCAGTAGAAGAGAATACACCCTTTGCGTAAAACAAACAAAACAAAACATTTACACAGGACATCATCTCCCTGGAAGGAAAAGTTAAGAATTCTCCTCCTCTTGCCTTTTATCCATCCTGCAGAGCTGGGAGGGCTGCCTCAAGTGTCAAAGAAGTCAGCCAAAATCCACCAGCCTGATATATATGGAATTAACATCCTGGGTGGCTGGACTCACAGCCGTCTGAAGGAATAGCTGTATTTTCAAAATATTTTGCCAGAGAAGCAAAATATTTTGGAAGTAATTCTTAGGAAGACTCCCTGGTGACCATTGCAGCTACTACATGAACTTCCTTATCTGATTTTTGTGCAGACACATAGAAATTGTTGGTCTCTCTCTCTCTCTGCCTCTCCAAAACAGTATTGAAACTGTGACCCTGGATGCCGTGGTGGGATTCAGCCATCTTGCACCACTTTGGCAGAACTGATAGGTAATTTTTTGTTGCCCAGGCCCAGAATGGACTTCTGGAAGCGGCATCCACACAGAGAACCGGTTGTTCACATATTTGAATCC
>JAKJMR010000167.1:1010050-1020840 GCA_024449315.1 Daboia siamensis | reverse complement strand
CCCCCCCCCCACCTCCGCCAGCAGGACGTCTAGCCGCCGGGGGCTTGCAAGTTGCAAGAAACGGGCCCCCTAACCAGGTGAGTGGCAGCTGCCTATCACCTGGGGATAATAAGACCTTTCCCCCATCCCCATGACAAAGGGTGATGGAGAGAGAAGCCCGGAGTAGCTGGGGGGGCGGGGGGGGGCAGGTAAAAGGGGGAGGAGGAAGGAGGAAAAGCGGTCGCGGAGGGTAGAGGAGAAAGTCTGAAGGGCAATTCGGGGGAAGTAGACACCCCCCCCCCCACACACACACACGCCCCAGCCGCTCCCCCCACCACCTTGTTGAGGAGGAGAGCATCTGATTGGGTTGGAAAAGGGAGCAACTGGATCCAAGAAGAGAAAGCAGCTGCGTGCTTTCTCCTTGGGTGAGAGTGAATGAATGCACTCTGTACATGATCTCTGGGTCATCCAGATTCAGCCTGTATGCCCAGATGCTGCTTATAGACAAATTGCCTCTTGTTATATATAGGTTTGTCCAGCTCTGATGGGCCAACGTCCCGCAAAGCATTCCGTGTAACTGTAACTCATTTAAATTTTAGATATTACCACTTCGCTGAAATTAATAGATAGACCTTTTCACTCTGTTGTAATTTTAGACACCATACCTGATACCATTTTAAGGTTTACCTTATCAGTTAATATTGTTATGGGCAATAGCCTGGATTTCACGTATCGGATGTGAGTTACTATACAACTGTATTTTAACTTGGTGTTAAATTTTATTCGTTCATTATCTGTCCTGGTCTTGGACCCCAGTAAACTGGACTGAATTGATTGAATGAACGCTCTGCTCTACTCTGAAAAATATCCCCGGCATCACCCCGAGGAATGGGGGCGGGGTGTGTGTGTGTGTGTGTCTGGCTTTGGATGTTGTTTAACACCAGGCATGGAGAAGTTGGGAAGGGTCAAAGATAATGACCTTGGGATTCCTGGTAAATGGGGCAGATTGTCTGGGGTTCATCCCCTGGGAACAGAAGCAGAATGGAGTGGTTGGTGGGTCTCCAAATAAGGTTCTATTTCCCCAGTCAGCTGGATTCCTTCTGTGCAGCGTTCAGGGTCTGAAGCAAGCAATGCAAGACCCATTTGTTGTTTCTGGAGTTTGAAATGGGGATTGTGGAGCTGAATCAAAAACTTTTCATCCCTAGAGGAGATGAAAGTGGATGTGGGTCGCTTTGGGGGCTGGAAAGCTCCAGAAGGGGAATCCACAGGTTAAAAGAGAGCGTCTCTCATGCTTGAGAAGAAACATTTGCAAGTTGTGACAAGGATGGCTGTCAGTTAGGGGCTGCTCTGAGCAACGTTGACGTTTTCCCAGGAAAATTTGCATCGGCTACGGGCTCGTAATATGACACGAAGGCAGAAAGGTGGTTGAACAGGCAAATGATCAAGAATTCTGGCAGGTTGGAGAAGATTGCGCCATAAAAGAAGTCATGTTGGAGCCCAGCCAGCAGGCAATTCGTCCTGCCGGGCTGTAGCGAGACACTACCACTATCGTTTTAATGTGACATGTGTGTGTAGGTTTCTCCCTTGCTCAACCGGCTTGAAAATAGCTGAGCAAAGCAGTTTATCCCAGCAGCCTGTTCGGGGTGCCACAAGGATCTAAGCCAGATGCTAAGTTGCTGGAGCAGAGACAAATCTCTTGCTAAAGGGGATTTTGACGTCAATCTGGCAATGCTCTTGCCACAGATCATGGGCTTCAGTTGCTTTCTGGCCCCGTCTGAGAGACAATTTGTCATTTATCCTTAAAGCAACCCACGAAAGGCAGCTAGGCTTAGCGAACAGCAGCTTGTGCAAGGTCTTAATGGAGAGTATCTTGGGCCAGATCAGAGATTTGATTCTTTCTTTCCCACATATAAAACCTGAAGCTTTATTTGAGACTCTTGGAGTGGGTCTACCACAACTAGCCACAGCCAAATCGCCACGGGACAATTTGCCACGGCCAACGCGCCACGGGAAAACTTGCCGCGGGACAAGAGTTACACTAATATTGAAGAAATACTGGGACAGAAACATTACAGAAAGGATCCCGAAGGAGAGACAAAATGAAATGTGAATGACAAAAAAATAAAATATTTTTAAAAATATCTTAAATAATTAAACTGAATTGTTGGATTGTCCTGCAGTGAGTTTTCCTGTGGTGAGTTGGCTGTGGCGAGTTGTTTCATTCCCACTTAGAGTTGCCAATTTTGGTTGGTAAAATCACACAAGAGATGGGAATTATTTAACGTGTGGGGTCGGAATTTTCATTTGGTTCATGCCACTGAGTTTGTCTAGCTATCGTTAGAAGCTTTTATGCGGAAGATGGAGGACTGTCTCACAGGGTGATGTTCTGTCCAGTTTAACGTTGAGCTACAGCAGCATTTTTCAATCTTGGGGATTTTAAGATGGCTGACTTCAACTATGGAGCATGCTGGCTGGGGAATTCTGGGAGCTGAAGTCCACTTACCTGAAAGTTGCCAAGGTTGAAAAATACTGATTTTAGACTATGATGCATAAAACTTCACTCCTCACTAGGACAAAACACATTCTCCTGTGTTCATGTAATGATCATTCAGTTACAATGGCATTGAAAAAAGTGACTTACAACCTGGTCCTCACACTTATAACCATTGCAGGGTTTCCATTATCAATGATAAAAATTCAGGCGCTTGGCAACCAACATATATTTACGACGGGATTATGTGATTGCCATTTGTGATATTCCCAGCCAGCTTCTGACAAGCAGTCCAAGTTGGATGCTGGATTTGCTCAACAACCATATGATTCATTTAAGAACTGCAGTGACTTGCTTAACAACCATCACAAAAAAGATTGTAAAGTTGGCCGCAACTCAATTTTAGTTGCTTAGCTTAGCAACAGATATTCTGGTCCCAATTGTGATCATAAGTTAAGCACCATCTGTCCTCAGAATACAAAGAAAAAAACATCGTATGAAATAGGACAAAGAGACTTCTACGAGATTGGAAGTTTACCAGTGGGCTTCTTAATTGTAACTTTTGCCACCTGGGCATTTCTGGGAGACTGAAGAATTCTGGGAATTGAAGTCTCCACCTCTTAAAGTTGTCAAGGTTGAGAAATGGGGATCTAGAGCAGAGGTCTCCAAACTTTTGGGCACCAGGGACCGGTTACATGGAGAGAGGTTTTTCCGCAGACCGGAGGGTGTGTGGTTTTGTGTGCTGCCTGCATCCTGCGGATGGGGCTTTGCTTGTTTGTGTGGACCGGATGCTGGCATGCCACGGCCCAGTACCGGTCCATGGACTGGGGGTTGGGGACCCCTGATCTAGAGGTTTGAGATTCTTCTATTTCTGTTTCCAGATCTTTAGATAACAACTGCTTATTTGTGCAGAGGTGTTCCTCTTCTCTTTCAACATGAGAATATGTGCTGTTACAAAACCCCACCTCAGAACAATTACTTTTATTTGTAGATACAGCTACACAGGTTTTAGGAATGAGGAATCCCTGAATGAAAGCTACGTATGATTAGTATCTCTGGATTTATTTAATTAGGTAACATTCCTGGTGAGGAAGGCATGGGTTTATTCACTCTTGATTAGATTCTTGGGCAAGGAATTATAGGAATAAATTATAAGGTGGGGCTGTGGGCTTTGATCTTCCTAAAACAAGTTAAAAATTGTTAGAGATTTTACTAGAGAGCAATGGACCACATTCCTAGCGCAGTACAGTGCACAAATGTCTTAATTGTTAAGGTGGGCCTTTACAGAATTCTGCAAGGTGATTTCCTGGGTTAAATTAAGCCAAATACAGAAAAAGGAATGTGTAGCCAGGCTGCCAAATATTTAATTAATTCCTGCTCCGTAGCAGTAGCTAAAAATGTTGAGGTGTGTGAGTTAAATGATGCTGTTGGTCATCTTTTAATGAAGAGTTGCATTAATTAGCGAGCGGAGAAAGCTTAGGGACCAACCACTGGCGTTTTATCCCTGCTAAGGTTGGTAACCATACCTAACGTTGTTGCTTTTATTTACTCTGCTGTGGGTGAATGTATATATATCTTTCTCCTGGTTTTAAAAATATCTAATTAAAGGTCAAGTAGTTAATGATAAAATAAAACAAACAACAATAAAAGGGAAAGGATTCTGTAAAGACATGTAAAATAAGTTTCACCCTAAAGCCAGAGGCTGAAGTGAAAATACGATTATAAAAAATAAAATGCTCCTTGACGTACGGCCACAACAATTTTATTGTTAAGTGAAACATTTGTTATGTGAGTTTTGCCCCATGTTATGACATTTCTTGTCCCAGTTGTTAAGTGAATCGCTAGTTGTTAAGTTAGTGACCCGGTTGTTAAGTGAATCTGGCTTCCCCTTTGACTTTGCTTGTCAGAAGGTTGCAAAAGGGGATCACATGAACCTGGGACACGGCAACCGTCATAAATATGAGTCAGTTGCCAAACATCTGAATTCTGAACCCGTGAACGTGTAGATGCTGCAAAAGTTGTAGCTGTGAAAAAAGGTTATAAGTCACCTTTGTCAGTGCCCCTGTAATTTTGAATAGTCACTAGACGTACTGTTGTAAGTCAAGGATTATATGTATTGTTGAGAAAGAAAGGCACTGCGCCACAAAGAAAGAAAAAGGAAAGAAAGAAAGAAAGAAAGAAAGAAAGAAAGAAAGAAAGAAAGAGAAAGAAAGAAAGAAAGAGAAAAGGAAGGAAGGAAGGAAGGAAGGAAGGAAGGAAGGCAAAAGCATTCTAATAACCCTTTTCTCTTTTTTCCCCTCCCTCTCTCTCTTCTCTTTAACCTCTAATTGCTACGTAACGATTTCAGATTATCCTTTGGACTTCCCTGGTCATTGCTCATTTTTATCTGGTTCATTTTAATTATATTTTAAAGTAGTTTCTCTTTTTCTTCCAAACCTCTATTCTAAATGGCTTAGCTTACAGGTCTGTGGGTTATGTTATATATAAAAGAACGGATCCTGCTTGAATTTAATTAGGTCTCAACAGTCAACTTTTCCATTGCTGCCTCCTCTATACTCCAATTACAGTTTGCCAGCCTTGTATTGTCAGCAAGGTTGATGTATGTGTGTGTGTGTGTGTGTGTATCTTAATGGCTTTATGCTCTCTTTGATGGCCTAAACACACCTTAAAAGAGAAAAGGAAGGACGAAAAAAAATCCCATAAGGATAATATCAGCCACCAGCCTCACCTGTCACCTGCCTTTTGTTTCTCAATCCAAAGGAACTGAGGCCTTTAGCAGGTATGCATTATTCATAGGCCACTGAGTTCTTCACGACAACACTTTTATCAGTGAGTAGAAATAAGAGTGAGTTGCAGTATGCCTACTTAACTCAGTGTTTCTCAAACTTGGAAACTGTAAGACGTGTGGACTTCAACTCCCAGAATTCTCTAGCCTTCCTCATGACTTCAGTCAGCATGCTGGCTGAGCAATCCTGGGAGTTGGAGTCCAACTTGAAGCCAAGCTTGCAAAGCATTGAGCTAGCCCAAGGGTAGGCAACCTTGGCTCTTTTATAACTCGTGGACTTCAGCTCCCAGAATTCCTGAGCCAGCCATGCTGAGGGGAAAGGGAGAGGTTTCCATGCTGAGCCATGTTGGCTCAGGAATTCTGGGAGTTGAAATCCACGAGTCATAAAAGAGCTGAGGTTGCCTACTCCTTCTCACAACCTGTTTAGGAAGTCAGTGCCTTCCTTGGTAAGCAGTCTTCTTAACGAAGCTGGGACCTGGCCAACCCTTTCTATATTTAATCAGTATATTTATTTACATCCGCCTTGTTCCATCCTGGAACTCAAGGAGGCAGGCTGGGCGTTCTGAAAAGTTAGCCTGGTGAAGATCTGGTTCACCCACAGTGAGTAGCTTTTATTTGTAAATGTCCATCTATACATTTACATCCCTTATTCAACTCTTATGCAAATCTATGCTTATTTTAGGAGGAGCTCTTCTTTGCAAAGTAGGACCTGCAATATCTACCTTTTTCATATACCGTCTTCTAAGTCCCATTACCTTTGTTTCCAATTTCCCAAACCCAGACTGGATGACGAGAGATTCTGGGCGAGGGAAGAGAACAGACAAAGGAGCTTGTGTGAAATTAAAACGGAAAAAAGTGATGGAAACTCAGATTTTTTTATGGATTCAAACTATGAATTCAAAAGGCATAATTAATGTGGACAAATTTACACCATACAGTATACACCTAGATATTGGGACCTACAAAACACAGCATTAAGCCAGTTGGCATCCCTTGGCTAGCTGATGTTTAGCTGGGGTGAGCATGTTAGGCATTCCCACTGGCTCCTGTTCAGCATTAAGGTTTAGCACAGTGTTTCTCAGCCTTGGCAACTTTTCAGATGTGTGGACGTCAACTCCCAGAATTCCTCAGGCAGTATTGCTCCAAAGCACCTGAGGGTAAGACAAGAAGTAACAGGAAGAAGGTCATTAAATCCTAGAACTGAGGAGAAATGTCCTGTCAGTGAGAACAATCAGTCAGTAGAACGACTTGTCTTCAGCAATTGTGGATACTCCATCCCTGGAGGAGTTCAAGAGGAGATTGGACGGACCATCTGTCTGAAATGGTGTAGTAGGAGTTTCCTGCTTGAGCAGGGGGTTGGACTAGAAGACCTCCCAAGTCCCTTCCTACTCTGTTAATCTGTTTTGTATCTTAAAAGTTGTCAAGGTTGAGGAACACTGGGTTAGTGGGAATTCGGTTCAGATCTGATCAATCCAACTAGCTTGTCCCATGTTTGCAGGACCACTGAGCAGTTTTCAAAAGTGAGAATGCACCTGCTCTTTTCCATCTCTCTCTCTCTCTCAGATCAGGACATTGCGGCATATTTTTAGTTTTGGTTTTGCAATGTAGTATTAACAACATTACAGGAGGGGGAACAGCCTCCGAGTCACTAATGGGGTGACTGGGCACCCTAGGAAGGTGGCTACTCCCTGTTTGATGGGCATCCGTGGCTGTGTGCAATAGTGGCAAATATCTGTAGCTCTGGTGTAGGATAAGGGTGAAGGTTTGTTCTCCGAGCTTGTGGGTTGGTCTCCAAATGTTTTGTTAGGTAACATCTTTAGCAGGGTTGACACTGACATCCCCTAAACTCTGCTGAAGACATTACCTAGTCTTAGCCTGATAACAAAACATTTGGAAACCAACCCCAAAGCTCGGAGAATGAAGCTTCACCCTCATTCATGACTGTGCTACTGGCACACCAGAGAAACATGTGTCCTGGGGAAATAGTTGACTGTCCAAAACATCAACTGTTCAATCATAAATTAGTAGAAAAGGCTGGCTTTGCACAAGACATTAAGCCATAATACACTGGTTCAAAACAAGCCAAGTTTCAAATGGGTTGCTTTTGGGTCTTTAAACATCACAGTATTATCCAAACACTGCCTGCCCAACTATTCCAGACTGCATCTAGTAATTCTGCCAAGTTATGATGTTTTGAACTCTGTTGAATAAACCATAATTGTCGTAATTAACACATGAGCCAGAGCCTTCAACCTTGAGTTACAATCTCCAGTGCCTGGTTCATACAACCTGCTAAGCCAAAATTGAAAGTCGCCATTCTGCTCCACCGATCTTCATGTTGAAAGTCCTAATTGGGGCTCACAGCAAAAAGGGTTTCCGGATGAAAATTAAAGGGGCACGAAGACCTACATTAAATGCTCTAAAGGATTTTTTTTTTTAGCTCTACACGAGATGCCGGTCTGTTTCTGCTGTTCTTCAGACTCTTCTTGGTCTGTTTCTTGGCACCTATGAAAAACACTGACCTTGTTATTATTTTTGTCCTACATGAAGGCATCTCAAGTGGAAAGAAACAAGCTAGGAGTGATAACAAGGGAGAAACCTGTGCGCTCTTCAAGTGAGGTTCATTGTCCCTCAGTAGATAACTCAGAAGACAATTTCTGGAATGTCCTAAGCTCTAACCTCATGTCTGCAGGTGGATGCTGAATGCACGTGTTGTACACTGGCTAGTGTTGCAGTGCTAAGATAGGGACGGGGGAAAAAAGGATGCTCCAGGGGACCACACCAACATTATTTTTTGTGACCTCCAAAAACAACAGCCGAGTGTGGTGACCCCAAAATGTGCAGCTTCGTTTGAATTTGGTGGGATAGTTTAAGGGCTAAAATAAGTGTCTTGGGTCTTAGAGATGGCGGGGTGGTATGGTGATGAAAACGTTGAACTAGGAGCAATTAGACCCAGGTTCTAGGTCAGTGATAGCAAACCTTTCAGGGACCGAGTGCCCAAACTGCAACCCAAAGCCCACTTATGTATTGTCAGATGCCGGGTGTGCGTGGCCCATTGGGTGGGTGTGGCTGCAGTGGTAACGGCAGACTGGGTGGGACTAAAAAGTTCAATCAATCAATTCCAACTTTGCGTGATCTTTTTTTTCCCCGCGAGAAGTTGAAATTGTTTGATCAATTGAACCTCTTTTTTTTTGCACACGGTGGCAGAGGCCTAAAGCGAAAAGGTTTTATAAAACCCAACTGCAGGCCTAGGACTGGAGTGGCAGCACACGTGCCCACAGAGAGGGCTCTGCGTGCCACCTGTGGCACACGTGCCATAGGTTCGCCAGCACGGTTCTAGGTCATCCTCAGCCATGGGAACTCCTGGCAAAACTTTGAACCAGCCATTCCCCCTCAGTCCAACATCCAGGGTGGGTGGTGCTGAAGGTACTGAGCTAAGAATGAGAAGATCCAGATTCTAATCTCTCTTCACTCACAGAAGCTGCGGGGAAGGACTTTAGACTCCCTCTTAGCCCAACATGTTCACCAGAATGCTGGAGGACAAAATGGAGGAAGAACTGTTGTCTTTCTCTTGAGCACTTTGAAGAAAGATGGAATATAAATTAGGTCTATAACATCAATCTTGCTCCTTAAAACTCCTGATCACACCCTTTCCTTCCTCAAGCTGCTCTATCCCCACTCACTTTGGGGGAATAGTCCTCCATCTGTGGAGTTGTGAACCTCTTCTCCAGGGTATGGAGGTCACCGACCGTGTTGGGGTCATGGCTACCCTTTGGTTTTGGAAAGCTACAACCACATTCCTTCAAAATCTTGTATGAAAATCAAAATTCAGTTTCATCCCTGCTGAAATGTTTTTCCAGTAGGATAGCCCTGCAGTCATTTCCTGCTGCTGTCAGGTTAAAAATAACAGCGGGGTCCCCTACTTTTGCAGGGGCCACATTCAAGGCTGGAGGAAAGGTCCATCAAGGGGGTCAAAAAGTCAAGATGGTGGCAAGGAGTATGTGATCAGAGCTGTGCCCCCCCCTTTTATTTTTTTAACCTTTCTGCCAACGGCTGGGATCTTGGATCAGGCCACTTTGCCTCACCAGGTAGAAAGGTGGAGTCAGAAAAGTGTGTGGAAATTGAAGAGAAAAACGAGTCGGGGCCTGTTAATGACATAAAACGAGTGTATGGATTCCTCTGAGAAATGTCTTCACTGATCATCTACTTCCTGGCGTAGGTATCCTTGACTTGCAACCATTCATTTAGGGAGTGAACGACACTGAAAAAAAGTGAGTTATGACTAGGTCTCCCACGTACGACCTTTGCGGCATCTCCATGGTCATGGGATCAAAATTTGGGTGCTTGGCAACTGGCCTGTCTTTATGATGGATGGGGTCATGGCATCATCATGTCTGACCATCCCAGCTGGCTTCTGACAAGCAAAGTCAATGGAGGAATAGTAATCGCAACAGTCCTTGGACTTATATACTGCTTCACAGTGCTTTACGGCCCTCTCTAAGCGGTTTACAGAGTCAGGCTGTTGCCCCCGACAATCTGGGCCCTCATATTACTGACCTCGGAAGGATGGATGGCCGAGTCAACCTTCAGACGGTCAGGATCGAACTGCTGGCAGTCAGCAGAATTAATTTTAGGGAAGAAGACACCCATTTATTGAAGATGTGTAAGTGAACCATGTGCCACGCTGGGTGCAAACAGATTTAGGATTAAAACGGTGTGCAATTAACAGCATCAGGAAATAGACCCACCTGGCTAAACCTGGGATCATTGTTTTAAAGCATATACAAATCAGAAGAACAAACAAACGATAATGGATGAGTTTACCTAAAATTAAATTAAGCTTCCTTATTTCAATAAGCTTTCTACAAGAAAATTCTCTCATGGGCTACACTTCCGATTTTTACTTTCTTATTGTGTGTTAGATATTGACATGTCTTTCCTCCTCCTCTTCCTCCTCTTCCTCCTCCCCTCCCCTTGGGAGGTCAAGCCGATGTACTATTCTTATTTATTTAATCTACATATACATCACTTAGTAACTGCAATTGTCTGGGCAGCATCCAATATATTTTTATGCGGTTGTCTCACCAATGTGACATGTTCTGTGCCGTCTGGCTTAAGCAGGTGAGACTGACAAAATGCACATTGCCCCGAGTCGTGTGCGAATAACTACCATTGTTAGCCTGGTGAAAACTTTGGGCAAGATGTAATGTTTTCTCCTCCTGAAGTCAAACCAAGGATCAGTTCACCTCTTGTCCCAAGCATGGGGATCGTCACCCATGTGTAATTGCCTGAGGTAAGATATGACCATCTCTGTGGGTTTTATCCCATGGTGGGATTCAGCCGGTTCTCACCACTTCGGCAGAACCGGTAGCTAATTTTTTCTTGCCCAGGCCCAGAATGGACTTCCAGAAGTGGCATTCACACAGAGAACCGGTTGTTCCCATATTTGAATCCCACTACTCCTTCCTTCCTTCCTTCCTTCCTTCCTTCCTTCCTTCCTTCCTTCCTTCCTTCCTTCCTTCCTTCCTTCCTTCC